>JAXQKB010000019.1:0-164028 GCA_037042295.1 Irpex sp. Y119-03
AAAGGATTTCTGGACAACGCTCTCCCCTGGAACCCTAAGACCCTTCCTCCCAGCTTAGACGCTGGTAGCGGGAATGTAGAGCGGAATAATATCACAGATGCTATAAAACAACATGGTGGCGATGGATCAAGAGTAGTGGATGGCATGAGGGGCATAACAGTGCAATTTCAATGTCTGGACAATGTCCGCTTCGTGTTAAGAGTCAATAAAGCAAATACCATTGCAAAAACTGTGTAATAAGATGCTGCTGCGCAACCGAAGTAAAGTAAAATAATTAAAATGCAGCCTGTGCTGGTGAAAGCCGTAATATACGGAACGAGCCAAACCGCCGCTCGCAAAAGTACACGTCGTCTTCCTTGCGACCAATGAAGAAGACCTCATCACGAGGGTGTTCGGAGTCTGCCTCGCCAGACATGGATGAGCCTTCGCGACCTTGAAGTTTTGAAGGCCCCAAGCTCGACTTCTTCCCATGGAAGCGATGAGGTAACTTCGGTGGCAACGAGGGCATGGGGGGTGAGTCTGACAGAGGCGACGTACGCTCGCCTATCCTCCAGACAAAAGCACTTCTCCGGTTGACGCTAGACGTCGGTGGGTGGAAGTGAGGGAAGATCGTTCGAGACGAGTCTGCAGGAAGTAACAATGCATCCGCAAAGTCGACGACCTCAACGCCACCTTGTCGAAGAGCGACCAAGACCGCACGGTCCTTCACGTCAAATGCTTCAAGTCGCTTGACATCACCTAAACGAGCGCCGGTAGAAAGCTCGTTATCCTCATCTTCATCTGGGCTCCACATGAAGCGACCCTTCAGGATAGAACGCCCACGTGCGTCGACGATGGTTGTACTATGGCCGCCACGAGAGGAGAAGAAGAGAGGTGGAGGTCCGAAATGCCTCGGCTGCGAAAGAACAGAGATGGGGGAGAGCAGTGGCTTAGCAGGATCAACGGCAGGTACTAGTTGCGTCTGAGAGGAAGACGCGGCTGGCGGAGGTGGCGAAGTGCGGAATGGATGGGAAGGGTCAACACACTGTAACCTCAGATCCTTCAGCAAAGTGTAGGTTGTTTCCTCTTCACGTCGCACTGGTAGATCTGGGGGCAACAACGCATCCTTATACCACTGCTGCATCAAAGATTCAGGCCATGGACCTTCACAAAAGCTGGGTCAGCTTTTACTCGTAATCATATGCGGAGAACTCACCATGAACAACACCTTTCGGGTCGCGATAATACCATTGTGAGGGTGGAGTAACAGGAGGTATCGGAAGTCCGGGAGGTGAAAACTGAATCTGGGACAAATCGATAGCCTTCCCAGCTTCATCCGGCTCGAAGCTTGACCGATATTGCAGGAAAGAGGGGTACGTGGGAGGTATGACATACTCGTCCGCAATAGCAGCGAGGGGGAAGTTTGGTGCAAATTGCAGTTGCTGGAAGGTGGTATATGGGCTATTGTGCGCGGCAGCCAGGGAGAGCAGCTCATCCTTGTTGGCGGGCACGTTGGTGACGGCGCTGGCAATGTCCGTTGAGGGGTTCGCTGGTGTATCCGCTGGGTGCAAGGTGCCGGGCAGAGGACTATTAAGCGGTGATGCATGCGCGTCATCGTTCTGACTCGGTGTCGGAGGAGCAACTGCCACATTGACGGTCACATTGACTGTCGTGTCATCGTCGCCAGCACCAGTGTCTCCTTCCGCATCAACAGATGAGCCTATCGCCTGCTGAGCTTCACGAAGGCGTCTTCGGGCAGCTCTTCGCTCAGCCCTGCCTATTCGTACCTCTCTAACCCTCACCGTCGCAGGCTCCAGCCCGAAGACATTTTGTGAGAAGACAAGGAAGACCTCAACAAGGTCATCACCCTGAAGTTGTAGTTCTAATGATCTCGGTGAATCAGGAAGGATGAATGTGCGCGATAAGCCAAGTGCTGTTCGATAAGTTCCTGCAAATAGTTCGACCTTCTCGCCATTATCGCCGCATAAAATAGCAAGGAAGCTATGTAAAAATGTAAATTGGAGAGATTCAGGAGTGGAATCAAAATTTAATCACCTCTTCTTGGCGGTCTCCACAGCTTTCACCATGACGGAGCCCTTTGTACCAGGTAACTTGACATATTCAAGCTTGGGTGCCGGTACAGGGACGTTTGATTGTGCGCTGAGACTCTTACGCCCATCCATTTCCGCGGTTCTCGGTGAGCCAGGGCGGTCATCCGAGCGACGGGGATGGAATGCGTTTGTGATAATCCTTGGTAAAAAGCGAGTCCCGCTGTGGGCTGGAGCGGACGGTAGTTGAGGTGTGTTGGGTGAGATCGGAGTGGCAGTGGGTGATTCTACCAAAGGGGCAACGGATCGTGAGTCGTAATCACGACCAGGTGCGGTGGATGGGCGAGCGGATGACACGGTATTTGATGAGCTGGGGGCTCTACTTATCATGCGAGTAGACTGAGAACGCGACAGCATGCCTGGCTGACGCTGTTGCATCTCGGGTTGTGAAGATGTGGATGGTTGACTGACAGCTGCACTGGCAGCACCTTCTGGCACTGGAGGCACCCCGGGAATAGGTGGACCACCTTGCTGGAATATACCGTCGAACACAGACCACCTACGTCGTCTTCGTGTTGATGATTCGCGCAGGCTCCGTCGCGTGTGCGTAGAGAACGAATCTGACGTGCGTGGGCTGCCCAATTCGCCATGCTCACTGGTGGATCCTATCAAAACCGGGTCTTGAGGATGTTCGGTGCCTGCAGGAGGGATATCAGGAAGACGACTCTCCAACAGTGCTTCTGCTAAACTAATCCGCTCGCGTGTGGGAGTTGTGGGTGAAGATGGAGGCACCTCTTCTTCGTCATCGGCATCCACCGATCCTGAGTCCAGCTGAGCATTGAGAGTGGGCATGGTCGGTACCCCTAAGTTACTTCCTGGAGAAGCTATGAGTGCCTGTCGCAGTGTCAACAGAGTTGGAGTAGGAGAAGGTGGCGCGGCAGTAGCTACGACTGCTCTTGGCGGATTGGCTCTTGTCAGGCTTAAATCCAGGTTTGCAGGGCGACGACGAGCTGTTCCGGCAGATGATGTCGAAGCACGCGGCGGAGATGACCCTTCTGCTGGCGCTGGTGGTGTAGCAGACGGAGCCACAGGCGCACTCGTTCGCTCATCGAGAGCTTGACTACCACTAGGTGCAGCGAGCACGTCTATAGCCTCGTCGTCGCTGGAGTCCCAGTTTTCCAGTGCACCTTTCAGGCCATGGTACTCTGTGTTGTCATGCAACAACCTGCGAATAGTCGTGCCAGCCAGTACATCATTGACTGAAGTTGTTCTAGGTCGAGCGGGAGTATGAACGTCCTGTCCAACACTCTCCGTATATGCTTGACTAGGAGGACTATATGCTGGCGGGGGCCCTGATGGACCTGGGATAGGAGGTGGTGTGCGCGGGCGTTTCGGGGTAGGAGAAGGGCTATGGGCACGCGTTGCGGGAGAGCCTGCAGAGACAGTCGCCCGTCGATCAGGTCTTGACTTCGAAGAGGAGGCTACACGACCACTTGGGCTCTTCTCCGCAGCTGGCTTCCTGTCGTAGTTCGAAAGCATAGATCGCTTCATTTCCTCCCTCCGGCTCTTTTCACGCTCCCGTTTCACCTCCATCTCCACCCGCCATTCAACCGCTCTCTTCACCTCTTCCAACGCATACACCCTAACTCCATCCCTCCGACCAGCTATTGCGACAAGTACACCACGATGTTCCATGACTACTACACTTTTGAACGGAACGCGCCGGATGAGAGAATATGGTTGTGGCGCGGGCGGCGAAACCAGCGGTAAGACGTCCAGTCCTTGAGCATGACAAAGGAGGAGGTAGTGAGGCTGCAGAAAAGCACCGCTACAAGGAGGTGAGCTGAAATGGGAAGGCGACAAAGGAGTCGTGATCGACGACAGTGAGAGGCCCAGATCACTCAAAGCGGGAGCAGGCAATGGTGGTGGTGGTGTGGCTGGTCGAGATGGCAGCGGTGACGAAGAGCGTGAAGACGAGCGTGGAAGTGGACTAGAAGGTGGAGGGGTCATCGATTCACGAGTGGGGGGCAAAGGGGGATCTCGTCGGTGTATGAGGCTTGAGAAGAAACCAGATATACGATTCGATGCACGGGTCTGTTGTATCAACCTTCCTGTCAGCGTCAGGAGATTGCCTGTGGGAAGCATATACTCACCTCCTGCGCTCGCAGAGTGCTCCTTCGATCCAGCGAGGAGTTTGTTGTGGGTGCTAGGCTTGCAGCAGGAGAGGCCGAAGGAGCCTCACTCACTGTGCGTGTGTTCATGGCCGTAGGACTCGAAGGCTCCGTTACCTGTACTATGGGTAGACTGCGGATACTGCCCTCCTCGGCCCCTGGGGATGTAAGACCTTGAGGTTGAGGTAAGCTAGAGGCCGTCGGAGAGGGCGTGTGCATCTCGTGCGTTTTGAGGTGGTCTGGGGTCGTGGCTAGCTTGGGGGGCTGAATGGTAAGATCACCTCGAGCCTGCGTGATCTCCTCTATCACATCTCGTTCGTCGTCTGTCTCGAGCGTGTCGTGTGCATCGCTCCAGTGTTCGTTGTCATTATCCTCGTGTTCTATGCGAGCCGGGGACGTTGGAGATTGCTCCAGGGTATCTGAAGAGAGCCCAGCGGGTCCAGGAACCAGGGGACGCAACATAGAGAGCCGTAACGACCACAAGCCGAAGCTCGTTGTCAGTTAAATAAAATGCGAGAAGACTCCAGGATGACCGAGAAAGAGAAAGCGTCGAGGAGCACAGGAAACCAAGTACGGAGCAGAGCAGCGACCGTCGACTTTTAGAGAGCGTTGCGGAGACCAACACCGCGCCAGATCCGGCCCTGGGTGGACTCAATCAAACTAGTAAATATTGGCGCACAACCTCGAAGGGCAAGTGTTATGTACAGAGCCTGCGTATACCAGTGCAAATCCCGACCGTCATCACGACAGAATCCCAGAGTTCCAACTCTACATACTTCATTGTCTACACAAAGATCTCGCACACTGCCAGTCTCCCCCATCGCCGAAGTCCCTGGCGCGCAGACCCCAGGCTTGTCTCAACCCCCGGCAATCCAGCTTGGGATCAGAGATGTGATGGTTCTGGACAAGTGGGCGATACAATAAATCAAGGAAACATATGCGTGTGGCCAGCCTCAATCGTCATCGTCATCATCGTCCAAATCCCCTTTCTCGAGCTCGCTCCCAAACGGATCCCCGGCAGCCATAGCCCTGCGGGCGAGGTCCGCTTTCCTCTGTCGCTTTTCGTCGGCACTCCTTTGTTTCTTTTCCAGCTTCTTGTTGTACGCGTTACTGCCAACCACCTTCTCGGGGTTCTTGCAGAGCTTTAGCCGTCGATCCACCTCGCGTACACGTTCTACGTCCGGCGATTGTCCCTCAGAAGTGATCATGGTCTTAATTGGCTCGAGAATAGCTAGCATGGCGTCTTCCTCACTAGCTGGAGGAGATACCGGCGGAGACGTTTGCTTGGAACGTATCCATGCACGAGCTATATGAGGTGAAGCCAGGTCAAAGCATGCGAGAGCGATTTGTGACGGCGTGTATATCAGTTCTGCATCCGTTAGCCTTGATGCACGGACATGTGTAAGGCTTTCATTGTAGGCTTTCCTTAGGTCATCAATGAAAATATCTGGTAGAGTCTGGAAGCCCACTGTTGGTACTATGATGCAATTGTAGGTGAAACCGCATACCTGCATATCGAGCCAGAGTCCCCACAGGGCCCGATGCGCATGCCACACGGCAAAATCAAATCCTAGACTCTGAGCTACGAGGAATTCGAGATCAAGGACGTCAGAGGGAGCCGTCTTCGGAATACGCGAGGTATATGACTCGAGGGAAATGGGATTGTTTGTGGTTTTTGAAGCAAGGAACAGTGCTGTTAGCCTGTGAGACACTGTCAACAACCTGACCATTCACGTCATGACAGAAGAACACTCGCATGACGTTCTTGGGATGCCAGTCCATGACAGTATTCTTGAGATAGAATCTCTTCAAATACGTAATGGCAGTTGCCTCAACTTCCTCCGGAAAGCGGAACAAACCGCATATCTGAGTGACCTTCACGATATACAGTTTAACGAGAACGTTTTCCTCTTCCGCACCAAGGAAAGACACCTGCGAGGAGGACCCAGGCTGTCGACATATCCAGGTCAGTGTTAGGCGGAAGTCGTCCATATTCACTTACTGAGTCGGCTTCAAAGGCATCACGCACCGCCGCGACGGCTGCAGTATTCAGACTTGCACGAGTATCAGCGAGCTGTTCTGGTGAGAACCGCCAGTGACGGTATTGAGTGCTGCCTTCATAAAGAGACGTTCTGGAAGTGCCTTGGCCGGACGCTTCATCCATCACAATACCCGATTCAACAGTAGACAATGCGCAACCGTCACCTTAGCACAAGTGAACACAGTTGGATGTGATGATTCTCGATGTTGCCGTCGTTGTGGCGGCCGTTGAGCAAGTTGTGTCGAATGAGCGTCTACCCGTGTCTGTTCCAGAGATCTGGATCACCGATGCCGGTAGCTCCGGCGCCGGCCACATCTCGCCCGGTCGCCATTGGATTAGGCCTTCGTCGTCAACATCATGGGAGACGACGTGCAGCCCACACCTCGGGCAAAACGCAATCACAGGCGCGCGAATTTCCGTAGAATAATAATCCCTGAGTATTCCTAATTAGTCGCTTCCACACGGCTTTTCCATCTCAAAAAAGCTTACCTTTTTAGCTATTTTGTGGGCATTAATCTGACGTAGAAAAGTTAGACAAAGAGCTTGGCGAACAATCATCGAAAAGTCGTCGATGAGGCATCCTTTTCGACGCGCACAAAGGTAAGCAAGCTCTCAAAGAGCAATCGGGAGCCTTGAGGAGCGATCTGGTGCAGCCCGATCCGGAAAAGTGCCGTGAGGTTACCTTTGCGCGTGTCGAAAAGGATGCCTCATCGACGACTTTTCGATGATTGTTCGTCCAGTACAAAGGGAACCTTTTCGAGGGGAGAAAAACACGCAAATTTTGGCTCAAAAGGTAACATAACGTATCCATCATTGACTAATTAGCTACCGTCAGAAAGGAATACTCAGTAATTATTGTTCTGCGGAACATCGAGCGGCAGTGATTGCGTTTTGCCTGAGGTGTGGTACACGCACTACAGTCATCTACCCCCCAATGGGCCACTACCCCCCAATGGGCCGCCTGCCTTATACAGAAGGCGTCTACCTCATACAGGGCATCCATCGCAGTCTGCCTTCTCTGCACGGCGCCTCATTTCCCAACCTGGTAAGTGACCTGCCGTATAAGGTAGGTGGCCCATTGGGGGGTAGTGTCCCATTGGGGGGTAGATGACTGTAGTACTTACTGTACTGCTTTCCTCGTACGATAAGGTATAGAGATTTGAGTTTTGCCTTAGACGCCTGAATTGCGGGGAAAGACGTTTTTCGATCAGCGAATTGCGAGACAATGACAGGGCTAGGTTTGGTTTCACCGCCGAGGATGACACGTATGCTAGCGTATGCTTCACACTCAACAATCGGACGATTTTCGCAAAAGTATAGAAGCTCGGTTGTATCGTGGATAAAGCTGTCGTGTCAGCTGCGAAAGGAATACACCCTTGCCCAAAAAACGAAAACAAATGACTATATACGCAGTATGTCCGATGTATATGAGACGATGAAAACATTACTGTATGTGATATTAGAGCATCACGGATGCGTGATGATGTACCGACGAGGAAAAAAAAACGAGAATACGAACGATATACAAAGCAGCATGCAATGATGACGACAGCAAATAACGACGAGATTGCGAAAGTACGACGAGATTGAGAACGGAGGCGATGATGCAGGTAACGCCTGCCTACACTGTGCGCACGGAGATTACCAGCCGACGTCGCCACTATCGTAGGGCTCGACAATGAGTTGGGCCTCCCCTCGAACCTTCCTGAGTCTATATCGCGCCAGCTCATAACGCTCGTAGGAGGCGGCTGCGAGGCGCATGGCGCGTATGTGGTGTGGCTTGGAGTTGGCGGCGATGGCGTGCGCACGAGACTGCCAGATGCAGGTGGCGAGGTTGAGGCCTGTCTCTGGGTGCGGGATACCATACCAATAGAGAATCAGCTGTGTAAGGGGATTGACATCAGTTGCGTTTCCCGTAAAGCTGGAGTATGACTTACTCCGCCATTCTGTACTGCTTCTTCATGAGCCTGGCGATCCGCCTCGTAAAGCGCTGGAAACGCGTTAACCTTAACGTCATCCCACCGAAAAGTAGAATGAACGACTTACGTCCACCATCACTTCCTTCTTTGCGTTTGCTCCGAAAGACAACACAGTACCACTCTCTTTCGGCGTCCTCTGGTAGAAGAAGTTCCTTCCAATTGAAAGCTTCTTCATATGGCGTGACTGAATACTCGGTAGTAATGGGCTGGAACTTGTGAAGGGCTTTGTGTAGCATGAGGGATACGGGGTCAATATCGGGGAGGCGAGTGTCGGTAGTCAATGGCCTATAGTTGCCTGTATGTTCGGGTGGTGGTGCATAGCCAGGCGGGAGAGAGGACAAGAGAGGCGGCAGATAAAGAATGGGTGCTGTCGGGGTGGTAAGAGTCGTTGAGTCAAACGTTGGAAGGTGGTGAGGGTCGTGTTCATCAATTATCTCCTTGGTAGATGCCTCTTCTGTTGGAGGTGTCAAGGTCACAGCAGGAAGATTGGGAGTATGCTGGTGAACAGGAGTAGTAGGGGCAGACGGGACACCCAACCGGGCCTTGAAGTGGTTCTCGGGCACCCAGGATGATACAGCTGCGGCAGCCATGTATATGGGAGATATAGGAGAGTAAAGACGAGTTGAGCTGTGTTTCTGTGGAGGAGAGGTGAGGGTTTGCCGAAACGACTGTGGGCAGTCCTTATATACGAAGTTTCCGATCACAAAAATCGGACGAAGTCTCGAGTTAAATTCGGCGGTGACCACTGGTTGCGCAAGCAGCATTTCGAGCAAACGTCAGTGGTGGTAGCCGCGGGCCAGGTGCGGCGGAGGATAGCCATGGCGTGCAATTGCGCCAACCACGAGCACGCGATGAGCTCGGAAGAGTCACGTTCCGCGTCCTACCGTTCGGCGTGTTGTCCTGTGAGACAGCAATTAGAAAAACATGCAACGAATGAAAAGGAGTGTGTTATTCTTACTGTATGTACTGATAGCTTTATTAGCCTGGAATTGGCATTTTCAGCGGTGTCGAACAGACAATCCGGCGAAGTCTGCAACACTCTGGGGTGGACGCGGGGTAAGAAGTAAAAGACAGCTACCAATCATACCTACGCTGTTTAATGTCTGCTCTTATTTCCGCGGTCGCTTCTTGCATGTCGATGTCTACAAAGTCTGAAATTCGGCGGACGTGTATGACAATCTGCGGAGATGTCAGTGGTCGGTCGAAACACAAAGTGGGAACTTTTTATGCTGGGAAGGTTTGGTGGCGGCCACGTGTAGTATTGATGCGCCTTCCGTTTTGAGATTCCGGTCGTACCCCCCAGCGCTGAGCGTGGTCGTTCACCTAAGCCTCTCACATCTTGACTTGTCTTGCGATCCTGAAGGATGGCCGCAGCCCGGAAGGTTGTTGATCACACGGCATACCACCTTGCACCTAAAGGGTTTTGGAAGAAATTCCGTACGTTGCGCATCTGTCCTTCTCCTGGTTACTTTGTTAACGAACTTAACCTGCTACTGTAATGTACAGGCGATGCGGTGGTCGTAAACCCGGAAATATCCAGCGGTCTTCCTATCCAAGGCATACATAGATACCCCCCACCTGGTTCGAGACCCGAGAGATATGCAACTCCTGCCACCAAAGGTACGTTGCCTCTGCATATCACTCATCACGTCGTGCTCAATGGCATTCCCAAATAGCGTCCGACCCCGCACAGAACCCGTATTGGAAACGTGACGTTCGCCGGGCATACCCCCAGCTGTCTGTCGTTACCCAATCTGAACTGTCAACCCTGTTGCTAGAACACCACCAAGCCGCTAAAGCGTACGTTCTGTACAGACTATACCGCTTGATAACCAGCTGACCGTGTCCTCAGTGTTGCGGCACCTCCTGCGGAGGGTGAAGGGGAGAAGAAGGATGTTGCTGTGCCAGAGATACCCTCTGTCGACCTGACCGAGGCCATTGCCACCGTCGTTGGCGAGCAGAAGACGTTCACCGAGACAAGGCTTCCTCCGAGATTCCCAACGTCTTTCAAGCGATGGAAGGCGGAGCGTGTTGAGGATGCCCCACATGATCCTCACTCTTACTTCCCTATGCTGCTCGTTAAATAGATTGGTCCTGATAGAGCGCTCTACCTCAAGTGGAATTCTATCCCATAAACTCTACGCGCGACCATGCAGGCCGAGACCATATGCCGTCCTACTAGGTGGGTACTCCGACTGGTGTAATGCTCCTTACAACATTAGGTGAAGTGTCGGCGGCTCAGAAATAACGGCTTGTAAGGTTTCAATGCTGAAAGATACTACTTCATGAGCCGTATGCCATTTTAGGTGGCTAGTGAATCGCCCATGAGCATAAATACTAAGAGTGTTACAGACAGAGCTGGCGTAACCGTTCGTTTACCTTGCCATCTTTGTGAGAGTCTAGCTGTATACGTGAATTTAGGAGGAGACGCCACCTTCCAATTCAACTTCAAGTTGTTACAGTCACGTTAACGACATGGTTTGACTCTTGTACACCGAGTGTTCCCCTTAGCCTTGAAATCCCACCTCTCCGTGCACTACGACAGTGAAATTAACGTCACACTACCACCCAGCCACCTCAGAACACACTGCATAACGTGCTTCGAACACCCCAGGCTCGACATCCACAATGGCCGACTCGACTGCGCTGCCAACCGCAGCACTAGGCTCGTCTGCAGAGGCTCAAGCAGCTGCATTCGCCGCAGACGACCGGATACATTTCGACAGAACAACTGGAACGTGGAGGCTCGAAGATGACGATGGAAACGAATTGGAGTATGATACGGCGAAGGGGATTTGGGTACCAGTCGTGAGCTTCTTTTTCTTGATCGTCTTGCGCGAGCGACACTAACCGTTTAAAAGCTGTCTGAAGACCTTGTAAAGGCGCAGCAGGCTGCTTACTCCGTCGCTGGCGTTGATGAAGAGGTGCGTTTATGATTATTTTCTCCCCGAACCCTTCGACTTATTCATGGAACTGCTCGTCTGGAAGTAGACACCGGCCGCACCCGTTCTTGCGCGTACCAAGAAGCGAAAAGAGCCTGAAGACTACACCTCGAGTACATTAGGTCAAGAAGCAGGCCCCTCTACGAAGAAAGGCAAGAAGAACAAAGACAAGGAGGAACGGAAGTCGAAGAATACCGCAGTATATGTAACTGGGCTTCCAGGCGACGCAGATCCAGACGAGATTGTCGAACGATTCTCCAGGTGTGGCTTGATTGAAGAAGATGACGAAGGCCAGCCGAAGGTGAAGTTGTATGCCAGGGATGACGGGTCGTTCAGTGGAGAAGCGTTGGTAGTATATTTCAAGGAGGACTCGGTGATATTGGCCTTGAATATTCTGGACGACGCAGAGTTGAGGATAGGGGACCCGTCGACGAGGATGAGTGTACAAGTTGCGCAATTTGGACACAAGCATGAGGTTGGAAGTGTGGAGGGAAGTGGTACTGCGAAGGTGCGCAAGACGATAGACAAGAAGAAGGCTACGAGAAGAATAGGCAAGATGCAAAAGTATGTCTTACTTCTACTGAGTTATGCGACGTCATATACTGATGTCCATATTTAGGAAATTGGCAGAATGGGATGACGAAGATGGGTTTGGTCCCACAATCACTGAGGAAGACAAAACTCGCGAAGCAAATCGTTCTGGCCGTGTGGTGGTCCTCAAACATATGTTCACGCTAAAGGAGCTGGAAGAAGATGCGTCTTTGCTTCTTGATCTCAAGGAGGACGTCCGCGAGGAGTGCTCAACCTTGGGAGAAGTAACAAATGTAGTGCTGTACGATGTGCGTATCGTTTAACACCCTCCTCAGAACTCTACTGACTTGATCTTCAGAAAGAGCCCGATGGCATTATGACGGTGAAATTCCGTGACCACCTGAGTGCAGAGGCATGTGTGATAGTGAGTGTTATGCTCCAGTCTTCTACTTTACCCAGCGGTGTTGACATATTCGCAGAAAATGCATGGCCGGTTCTTCGCTGGACGTCGGATTGAAGCGTCACTTTACGCCGGAAAGCAGCGATTCAAGCGAAGTGGTACCGGTGAAGAGGTTGGAGGCGACACCGATGAAGCTGAGAAGAAGCGATTGGATGACTTTGCGAACTGGCTCATGGCTGAAGGAGACTAAAAGTGCTCGGTCTTTCTTTCCGAGTCAATATTTCTGGGGTTATGCAGATCTAACAGCTTTTCTTCTACCTTTGGTGTAATGATAAGTAGTCGTGTACTTGCACCTGCTTACCCTGTCGACGTGCGACATAAACGTGAACGACATACATAAACGACATATACGGGTTCTTTGCCTATGGTCAGCGAATGATAGCAGTTAATAGCAGTGATCGGTGCTTGTGAATATGTGGGCGCCTGTTCCTTATTACAGCCACGTTTGGGTCTCGGCAGCGGTGGCTGCGACTAGCTGCGACGGCTCATAACGTACTCTCATTGCAGGCTGCCACATCTACCTGTAAACGATGCCAAATCGTTCAGAGTATCAGCCTCTTGCGCAGAATGTCGACGCCGACGATGGGAGCGACGTAGGCGACCTCCTGCCAACACCCGTCACCGCGGCGGGGCCTTCCCGTGGGTTGCGGCGTCCGCAGCGACCAGGACACATAGACTTGAGCAAGCTGGACACAGCCTTCAAGAGGTATGCTTGCACGCATTAGTCTATACACACTGACACTGATACTATATTGAGGTGGACAGAGTCCATCGCGCAGAAGGTGAAACGGAAGAAGAAGGTCGACGACAAGTCGCGCAAGGAGATTTGGCACAGCGTCTTTGCCCCTCATGTCGAGGCGACTTACATCGATGATAGTCCGGTGAGTGGAGAATCCTATAACTGTGTCATTACTATCTAACGTTTATAATAGCCCAAGACTCTAGACCATAACCCGCCTATGACCAAGGCTGACTTCAATATGTGAGTCCCTGTCAATGTGCCCGCCTACTGCTACTGAATCTGTACAGCCGAGTAGTAGAGGCAGTCAAGGATGCTATTGCAGAAGGTATACATCCAAAGATGATCACCAAGGGCTCGTCCGGATCGTACTTTGCACGCGCGAAGGTAGACGGCAAAGTTCAGACCGTGGCGTATGTGTATACATTACCTATCATATATTCAATGTGACTAAAGTCACATTTGTATAGTGTCTTCAAACCGAAGGATGAAGAGCCGTATGGTAATCTCAACCCCAAGGTATACATCACTAGGCTAGTTAAAGAGAGGGATGTTAACATGTCGTTTTAGACCACCAAGTGGCTCCATCGGCAATTTCGATGGATCATTCCTTTCGGGCGAGCTTGTCTTATACCAAACCTGAGGTCAGTAATCTTTCTACCTATTTCATAAGCCAAGGCCTGAATATATCATACCAAAGCTACATCTCAGAAGCAGCTGCGTCTCTTCTAGATGAACGACTCAAACTCTTCATCGTCCCACGTACAGAGCTTGTCTCGCTGTCAAGTCCCGTAAGTCTGGTCTACGTCTTGAACTTGGGACTCGCTAAAATCCCATACTAGGCCTTCTATTACGATTGGCTCGATAGAAACGCCGCGAAAAAGGGCAAACCACTACCAGATAAAATAGGAAGTATGCAGTATTTCCTACATGGGTTTACGGGTAAGTGTATTCAAAACGAGCCGTAGATGTGTGTCATTCATGCAAGGTCAGATGCCTCTGACTTTCTGAGGAAACACCCCTGGCCCGGACGTGCCATATCCGACACTTTCGATGATTCGAACCATCGTAAGCGAAACTTGTCAGCAAAGGCCTGGAATACCATGAAGATACTGTGCGGCAAGACGGGGGTTGAGGAAGACTATATGGAAGATGAAGAACGAGAAGACGAGCGGGTACTATTCGATGCCACTGAAGCTTTGCCGAATCAGCCATTTTACTGGTCGCCTTCTTTACAAGACAGCTTCCGGGAGGAATTAGAGAAGTAAACGTTGCTGATGACCATTGCTTGAAAACGTTTACTGACTTCTATACCACGTAGACTTGTCATTCTAGGTTTGTCCTCGCAAAAAGCCCAGAATCTGGTGAACTAATCATGATGACTACAGACTATTTAATGCTCAATACTGACCGAGGAGCCGATAATTACATGATCAAGTACTGCAATGTTCAGCACGGCTCTACTCTAGTAGACGTTGAACCCTCGCGAACCGCTCCCCGCGGAATGCGACAGATGAGCGAGATACGCCGGACGACCAACGCACCAACAGCCTCTCCACAAATGGTTGCAGGGCCGTCTACCTCTTCTTTCATCAATAGCGTGTCTCAAGGAGGCTCTCAAATAAGATATACAGAACGGCCGCACATCCATATTGCCGCCATAGACAATTCCCTCTCTTTCCCTCACGAACACCCGAAAGGATGGCGGTCGTACACTTATGGGTGGTTGTATCTTCCGGTGACGATTATAGGCAAGCCATTCAGCCAGAAGACCAGGGACCACTTCTTGCCCCTCCTAACGTCGAAAGAGTGGTGGGCGGATACAACTTATGAACTACGAAAGCTGTTCGCTATTGATCCTGACTTCCATCCTAAAATGTTCAGAGTACGGGTGTCATTTGTATCGATTTATTTTGTGGGCTAACTATATACGCTACAGCGACAACTGGCAGTGATCAAAGGACAAGCGTGGAACATTGTACAGTCTCTAAAGCACTCTGTACGTCGATTGTTCTACTGATCGTCAGACTATTCCTAATTGCATGCCATAGGACGAAGGTTCGTGCTAATACATGAGCTACTGTACCCCTAAATATCTATATCCTAACTACCCGCAGGGCCACTGGAGCTCACCAGACGCCAGAAGGTGCTCGTCTGGGATGACGAGGTTGAGGTTTCAGATGATGAGACGCCTGCAATTCTAAGCGGGCCTGCTGCGATGAGTCCGAAATCACCGAGATCGCCTCATATATCTATCCATACACTCCCACCTGAACCTCGCTCAAGACGAAGTCAAAGTGTAACTGATTTCCCTCCGCCTATGCGTAGAGTCTCTACAGAGTTTACTGGAGTCTCCCGGCCTGTCTCGTTTTCCGCCAAGTTCTCTCGCGTACATCCTGCGACCACCGGAGTTACAGTATTAGAGCATATGGAACGACTAGATGCTGTAGAAGAGGGTCTTAAACGTATAGGAGTCGAGGAAGAAGCGATTGATGAGGAGGAAACGGACGTTGGGACTATCAACGCGAAGCCTATCCCGAAGAACTCTCAGGATCCGGAAGCTGAGCCCATCCTGTCACCTTCAGAGCGTTCTGACCGCTTGCCAGCCGTTCAGGAAGATGAAGGGGGCGACTATGAAACTGGGATGACGGAAGAGGATCTGGTGGCCATGTCTAAGTCGATGCCTCATCTCGAGTCACCAACACCACTGCACCATTCTCGCTGGACCAGCACGGAGGAACGCCCCAGTCTAGAGTGGATAGACGCCGCCAACTCACCGAGACGACGGTTGGTTATCGCAGAGGTACGCATACCGAACGCACCGCTATTCGTTCGTTGCTGATATCTCTGACCGCAGCGTCTCGAGACGGTCGACACGAAACCACTGTGCGATTGCTGGTAGTGGCAACGCGAGCATGCAAGCTCTAGCTTCCCCTACTTACATAGAGTTGCATCAATGGACATCTGTATTATCACAAGCTATGTACCATAAGATATCATCGGATTTTTGGAGTTGAAACATGTTGTGATATATAATATAGGACGTTTTGGATGGTCTTTCGCATTGAGGCATCTTCGTTTAGTGGGCTGGCGCCACACAAGCTGATACTCACTTGTCGTCAACCGATAAAATCAAGGGCATTGACCTCGGGCCCAGAATAATCCCCGGAATCTCTAGGGGAAGATCCAGCATGATAGGTATGTGGCCGTAGATGGGAGGAGGAAGCATTGTAGCGAGTAGTTCGGGTTGAGCTCGAGAACGAAGTTCGGCTCCCTTCTGAGTTGCTGCGATACGCGACTGGATAGTTGGATACCCATGAGCTGAGACCTTGGTCTGGATGACTAGTGACAGTAGGTTGATGATAAGTGGTACTGACATATATACACAGCGGTTGAGTTTGGGTGATTATCGAAGTGTGTTCCTCAGATGGATCATGTGTTGGCACCAAGCCAGCAGCAGTAGAAGTAAGAATCTTGGCCCATGCACTGAGACGTCAATAGGAGATCGTGCCGTCCAAGATAATGTCCTCCAAGACTGGGAATACTCTCGAACAGCCTCCAGCATGTCCTTGGTCGTAAACTTGCAGCTAAGAGAACTGCTTGGCAGCATATTCAGTATGTAGCCTACATTCGATACGAAGCTGATGCAGTATGCTAGCTGCTATCACGGAGCGGAACTGTCTATTGAGCTAGAAAACTTGTTAACATCGCGCAAAGTACATAACTGCCAATGATGGCGAGGTTTACTAGTTGACAGTAGTTGTAAATACCTGGTGACATTTTTGCACGAGATCTAGGCCATCCACATGGCCTAAGATCAGCTCAAGAACCTCATCCGGTAGAGTTGTTACTGGCATGTTTGCGTTGCCAATCAACCATCTGCTGGAAAGGGCTGCGCAGGTACAGAAGAACACTGGCGGCCTCACTTGCTGTTATGAGCGCTATATTTGATTACTAATGAGCAAATATGGCATTTGCTGAATTCAACTGAACTTCGACGACTCGGACTTCCGCATTTAACGGTTTCAGAAAGTGCCGACCCAGTCAGAGCGACTCTAATTGAAGTAAGTGATAAGACAGACGCTTCGCTAACCAATCATCTCTTTCTCATCTCACCATGTTCAAGTTATGGGGCATCATTCGTCTCAATACAGCGCCAGAATAGTTTCCTTGTAAATGCATGAATCTCTATTGGCCTACTACTACAAACTATCCGTGAACCTGACCCGGGTAAATTATGGTATGCTGAGATGCAGAGTTATATAACTACGAATGCGATATAGTACATATGCGACGTGAGAGCGTGATGAGAAATCATAGTGGTCGTTCGAGTTGCATCTTATCAAATGCGTCCGTTGTGCTGTTGTTTTGGGGTGTACAGGTGCCTGATGGCGCTGCCTCCGACTTCTCCAGGTCAAACGGCGAGGCAGGCTTGGCCGGAGCGTCGATGACATACGGTGCCTTGAACATCGAGCCGTCGATGAAGGAGGGGATGCTACGGATGAACACCGTGACCCAAAGTGTGAACACAACGCATGACCATGCGGCTCCAAAGGCACGGAAGAAGCCACTGTCGAGTGCCTTCGACAGCTGAACGGACAACAGGGCGAATGTCCCGTTCGGGAAAATAAGACCCCAATACGCCATGGAGAAGGGGAGCTTGTTGTCGCGGCGTACATGCCAAATAGAGATGAGGGAGATAAAGATCCAAGCAAAACCCATACTCCAGAGGATGTAGCCTCCAATGAAGCATCCTGCGTAGATCATTTGTCCTGCGAGCTCACTCTGAGGGAAGTTGCCGCCAACGTGTAGGGGAAGAAGGAGGGAGAGATCCTGTCCGTTGACCAGTAAAGAGAAGCCTCCTTGACCCAGAGGACCGAGTACGACGAATGCGGAGAGGATAAGGCCGGCATCGGGAGGACCTGCGGTGATGAGACGTGTGCAGTAGACCGTGATAAACATGAGTGCGAAGGATAGTCCAATAATGACCATGGTAAAGGAGAATCCGACTGTGACAAGGGCGAGAGTATGGGAGTGTTCCTTGATAACGTTTGATAGAAGACCACCTGTGGACGACGCGACTATAAGGGTGACGAACGGTAGTAGCCATGTCGCAGTCATCTTCGAGAGGGAGTGGTCCTGGTGTATCATCATGGCGTACATCATACCGAAAGCGATGGCGTAGGAGACAGCGGAGTCGAGCCACCAGAAGGCCCATAGAGCCCATAGGAAGCCGTTACTAGCCGTGCCCCCGCTCGACCAGTCTTGATGTACATTCTAAACAGGCGGTTAATACAAGCTTCCATGCATGTCAGAGACTAGTAGACTCACGAGCCCGGCATTGATGAGCGTTGCTGCTCCCATGGGGAAGCAACCAATGAAGAGACTTTGGGCGGGATGTACAATCATCATGCCCCAAATCTATCGGTAAGAATTAGTCTACGTCAGGCGTTGTCTGGGAAATAAGGCTTACCTCGGGGAACAGCGAGTAGCGTACAACGGTCATGGTGCATACGAATACGAAGAGGACCAGGTTAAGGAGGAAAAATATGAGACCCATAACTTTGAGGGCAAGACATCCATTGTTATAAGGGAATAAATGCAGTAGGGCTGACACGACGCCAGTACCCATGATAACTGCGTGCCATGCCCAGGTGAAGTGCCTACAGGAAATATGAGCGACGCAATGAGAATAAACAGGGGTAAGACGTACCGAACCCTGTCACGCCAAGACTTCCATTGAGACTGCGGTAAGAGGATAGACATACCGACGGCGGCGGTCGTATAGGGTATACGCGAGTTGGAGTGGGGATTCAGGCCGCATCTCTACGACTATGGGCGAATACTTATACAGCCTGGACTGTTGTTGTGAGGCCGGAGCAAGCAGAGCTAGGGCCATGCGCCCTCCTGACTTGACCTGTCGGACATTCATTTCAACGGCCAATGATTTTGAGCCTGTTTCCGTTCCACTCAGCGCGCCTTGATTGCCGCTAGTGCCGGTCGTGTTTCAAGCACTCTGATTGGATAAGAAGTGTCAAAAGGCAAGAAATTTATTGACGTAAGTAACAGAAGATAAAAACAGATGTCAATACGAATTCCGAATATCCTGGATAGAGTTTGGATGGGTTTTGCCGTCGCCGACCGAGCGCCGCGCCGAATGGTCTTTGCAATTCCCTCCAGGAATTTCATCCTCTCCTCCGGCCACACCCACTGGCACCCACAACTCTTCTTCTCGCTCGAAAAGGGCGCAGAGAGCCCTCTCAAAGACGGTACGCAGTCTTTCCATGTTGAAAGCCCTCTCAACGCCCATCTGCCACGCCCCTTCGCGACCAAAAGAGCAATTCGGAATTCGGGGAGATATGGGACAGTCGAATTCGGATTGAAGACTCCAATTCGGAATTTACCTGCTTCCCTAGCCTCGCGCATGACTGCTGTGCATATCGCTCCTGACCCTCTTGGAACAACCCAGAACTAGTCTATCCACATCAATTCGGAGTGTCATTCGGATAACACCAAACAATTCGGATTGTTATACAAGCTTATGCCCCATACAAGACCCGCAATTCGGATGATGAGAGTAGCATTCGGATAACATCCTGTGCACTGCTTAGATACGCCTGGCGACATTCAAATGTCCAGAGATATTTATACTCCCTCAGGCTACGCGACTCACCTTGAAAATATGTTCCGCTCTGCTGTTCGGCGTTCGTCTCACTTCCGGCCCTCTACCCGCCCTTTGCATTTGGCGGCTCGTCCACCACCCTTCATCGTTTCCTCCTGCTCCAGATTGAGTGAACAATCAAAGAAGGTTACATCTGCTTCTCTACCTTCCATCCGAATGAATTCAACAAAACCTTCCGTTCGCGTTCACCCGGACGTGACTCACGAACATATCGACTCTCAGACACCAGCCATCTTCTCGTTCTTTGAGAAGGTTACAGGCACATGGCAATACATCATCACAGACCCGCAAACCCACCAGGCAGCGATCATTGACCCCGTGTTAGACTATGATCCTGCTTCAGGCGCCATCTCAACAAAGTCCGCAGATAATCTACTCGATTTCATCGCGGATCGCGGACTCCATGTTACTCATATTCTGTACGTGCTCTAATCTCTAACATGGCATGTAAATCATGTTTACTTACCGTATCGCAGAGAAACACATGCTCACGCGGACCACCTCACGGCTTCGCGTTATCTCAAAGCTCGTCTCAGCGGGACGCCGTCTATTGGGATTGGTGGGCGCATCACACAGGTGCAGAATACGTTTGCTCCTGTCTACGGATATGACGACCCAAGTATCTTTGCGAACTCGTTCGACGTATACTGGAAAGACGACGAAGAGTTCAAGCTCGGAGACTACACCTGTCGCGTTATTCACCTACCAGGGCACACTCCAGATCATGTCGGCTACGTATTTGGGTCAGCAATCTTCACCGGCGACTCAATATTCAACGTGAGCGAGTTTATTTGTAACTGTAACTGACCCGTCCCGGGAGCTCATTGTTCTGCGACAGCCTGACATAGGTTCTGCACGCGCAGACTTCCCAGGAGGAAACGCAAAAGATCTCTATTCCGTGAGTCCTTCCCTCCCCGCTGTATCTCCACCACCCACTCAATTCAATCCTCGTCTTTCCTGTATCCACAGTCTATGCAGCGGCTTCTCTCCTTGCCCCAGGATTCTCTTCTCTTCGTTGGGCACGACTACCCACCCGGTAGCGCTCGTGCCCCTATCGCAAGCGCCACGGTGCGGGACCATCAAGCGGTGTGGCAGAGCAAAGACGAGGACAGCTTCGTGCAGTGGCGACAGAATCGGGACGCTACGCTCGGTTCACCAAGGTTGCTGCATCCCTCCTTACAGGTGAACATCCTCGGAGGTCGTCTGCCCCCCAAAGACGAACGCGGACGGATATGGTTCAAGACGCCTGTTCGTGCGCCACGATGGCTGTCTGAGGATCAATAGGTTACCTTCGTTGGTCCTACTCTTCGCGATATCACCGACCATTATAATACTGTATGGGATCCACTACGTAATGTCAAACTATCTATGCGGTCGTACACCTGTAACGCCCTCAAACGAATGTTGAGCTATTTCCGCCCCTATCTATCACGTCGGAATGTCATTCAATCATGGTTCACGCATGCCATTCATTTCACTAGAACGTTTATTAGTTGAGGCTGTGGCCAAGCTACGCCTTATGGCTTCGTATTCCGAATGGCTGTCTAGTATGATATATGAGCTGTACCCTGGTCCACGACCCTGCGGGCTTAAATTATCTGCTTCTCCACCAATAAAAGAGTACACATACCAGAACATTCACAACTACCTTCGAGTGTTCTCCTCCGGGAGGCCGCTATGGACAAGTACGACGGCGTTAGAGAGGGAAATGTACTTCCGCCAATATTTCTCCATACAATTTCGAGGTGGCCGCCTGGCGTTCAACTCTCACATACGCTTGCAGACAATGCGATGAGATTGGGGCCATGGTGCGTATTAACCAAGAGGTCGTGGGTATGTTGGCGTGACTAGAGATACAGAATTTTGTGCCGCTCAAG
Source organism: Irpex sp. Y119-03 (assembly GCA_037042295.1). NCBI lineage: Eukaryota > Fungi > Basidiomycota > Agaricomycetes > Polyporales > Irpicaceae > Irpex > Irpex sp. Y119-03. The sequence goes on from JAXQKB010000019.1 coordinate 21,450, forward strand.
GCAGACCACCAAGATCCCACATGACCGTCACGCATCTGGTCGTATAGTACAAGACCTACTATCGTCCCTCAACCAGACTTCTCCCGACGGGTCTCCATCTGCCAACCCCTGCTGCAACTCGATAGACTCCTCCTGCTGTTCATGATGTCGGTACGTCAGCTCTTCTGTCAAGTCCTTTCGGTTCTTCTTCCCCATATCGACTTCTTCGATACATGGTGAGTCGAAAATGCGTCCGTGGCGGAGCATGGTGAGGGTTCGGGTGAAGACGAGACACCAGAGGAGAAGCGTGGCTGGGGCGTAGATGGCGCCCCACACTCGCAAGGATTTGATGTCTAGCTGTTTCGCGAGTTGGAGTGTGAGATTGGCGTAAACACCCTGATATAAGAAGGGAGAGTTGAGGTAAAGTTGAGTATCTTACTTAATCAACCAAAATATACAGGATGAGCGACGCACGTTAGGAAAGATAAGTCCCCATACAGGTAGCCTGAACGAGAAACTCTCGGCTTCGCTCCACGGATTGAGGACATCGCTTACAGCCAGCAGGGCGTACAGCAACCACATAGAGGCGATCGCCCACAAGATGAAGCCGGCGGCCACACAAATAACATTCAATATTTCTCCAGTGTTTGGATCTGAAAGCACTTGGGAGTTGTTCTGCAAGGGGAGGACGGCACGGAAGCCGTGACCGAGTAACAGGATAGAGTAGCCGCCTTGCCCCATTGGACCGAGTGGGATGAACGTGCTGATTACGTTGGCTCCTTGAGGGACTCCGTACGTAATGAGTCTTAGCGTGTATGCGGTGAGGATCATGAAGGCAAGGGTGAGTCCGACAAAGACCATGAAGGCAGCGACCGTCAAGGTGATTAGTGCGTGGTAGCGGCTGTATTGAAGTAGTGCGGGCGCGAGGATCCCCCCGGTACTGGATGCGACGATGAAGGTTACGACTGGCAACAGCCAAATCGCAGTCATCTTGTTGAGAGCATGATCTTGTCGAGTTTTCCTGCATGAGCGATGAGCGAGACGAGCTTGTTTGACGTCGAATAGATGTTTTGTTACTCACATCCAGTGTACGAGGCCGAATACGCAGCAGAACGAGAGCACGATGTCTACCCACCACATTGCCCACAAGAAGTACAAAAATCCCTTGCCTCCGACACCATCTTGTTGGTAAACCAATACAACTGCGATATTGATCAAGGTGGTAGCGCCCATCGGGTACGTTCCAAGATAAAGACTCTGGACTGGATGTCGGATCATGATGAACCATATGTTAGGGAATATCACATATCTTGCTATCGTAAGAATGTTGAAGATGATGAAGAGCGTGAGGTTCAGGAAGAAAAATAGGTAGGTGAAGACTGTGAACGCCCGGAACGTTTCACCATATGGGTAGTTGTGCCATAAAATGGAGATGGCTCCGGTTCCTGTGGCAGTATGACATGCTCAGTGCAGAATGAGACAACAGGGTATATAGTTGGCTTACCCATGATGACCGCGAACCATGCTGGTGTGAAATGTCTACGAGAACATGTCAAGTCAGCCACTTCTGGTCTACGAGGAGCGCTCCTACCGTACACAATCTTTGAGTGACTTTTTGACTACTGCTGGTTTGTCGTATTTCTGTTCTGAGCGCAGTGAGGGGGAGTCAGACATCGTGCTGTGCGTGCTCAAGCTAGCGGATGGGTGGTCGTCGAACACGAAGAGTGTAAATGGCTTCATTCGCTGCAAATGCAGTCATGCTCGCACGAGTATGAGCCGCAAGCGCTTGCGACAGCAAAGGCAATCGCATCGGTCGGGTATTACCGAAGCTCGCAAGCGATAGGTGGCACTACTTCTGCCACCTCCCGCCAGGCTCGTCTCCACGTTCCGCTCGGATATACTGTACTTATGGTGGTTTATCGCGGTGAGCGTTGAAGGTTCTAAGGATATTAGTCACGTATTGACTTCTTTGTTCAGGCATCCCAGATCATCCCGTGCATACCGCAGGATGATGCTGACAATATGTCATCGAACGCTTGTGAGACGACGGAGTCCATCTTCACGGATCCGAGCCTCAGACGATTGTATTAAGTAGCTGGACGGGGTTCTGTGCCCTGAAATCCACGTCCAGTATGGCGAAGGGGTACACTAGACGGTCAGTTGTTTATTTCACTTTAAGACATTGCCATATGAGACTGACATCTTCATGTAAGCTGTGACCGGCCTCCTCGCTGCTACGAAGACGAGGATCGCCAACGTTATTGTCCATGTAGCCGTCCAGAGAAGCAGCAATACGCGTGCTTCAAGTGCCGACGTACCTTCAAGTTGATCATAGACACTACGAAGAACGAATACTCCTTTGGTCGTGTTGTGCTTGTTAGGCCAAGTGCGGCACGTATTCGCGACGTATGGGGGAGATGGATCAACATTCTATGCAAGTATAAACAACGCGTTAACGAGGAGCCGGTAAAGACAGGCTACAACTATCTCCATCAGCTGGAAGCAGGAAAGAGCAGTCTCACCGAGGAGGAGCGAGAGGCGATGAAACCATGGTGTGCAGAGGTTTGGTGGCAGGTTCTAAGCAACCCTCGATGCCCAGGTTGTGGAGGGGAGGGTAGAGCGGTTGGTGTGACCTTCGAAGCACCACCCAAACATGATACAAAGTCATGGAGCCGCCTAGAGGAAGCAGCAGTTTTTGGAGAGAGGCATGACTGGAAAAGACATCGTAGGGCATGGTGGGAGGCAGGTCTAGAGGGGCACAGGCGCTCCATAACGAAGGGAGAGCATCGTTACGTGGAAGAGAGACAGAGGAGGAGGCTTGAGCTACAAGAGGCTTTGAAGCAAGGCAGACGGACAGAGGAGGAGGAACGAAAGTTGGCAATCATACGAGCGGCAAGGGCAAAGAATGAGTTGAGATAAGACGCTCTCACGGCCGCATGGTCCCTGCACAGATCTCTGAAGCCCAGTACCATCCACTTTGCGTCTTGTTTACTGCTGTACCCTTGTGACATCTCTCGACGCAGGTGGTTCATTACTGCTATTCTATGGACACAAGCTTAAGTTGATTGCGGTAAGCTTCTCGATGGCGAAACACCCGTGTGACATTCACGAGTGTGACTGGTCGCGTGAAATTCCGTGAGTCTCCCAAAAAGGGAAACGTATAAGAACCACCATCTCTCTCTCGACCTCGTCAACTTCTTTCGCTCTCTCTGTCTCGGTTGACGTCGTTAGTATGCTCTCCTTCATCAATCGCGTATCGAGCAGGTCGTCCAAGACCGACGTGACGACGAAGAAGGCGGAGGACGGTGGACAGGCAGTGCAACCTACGTCAGAGGTAGCACCGACACCTGAGTCGACGACCGCCAACGACACGGATGCTATTGCTACACCCATACCTGAGATATCAGAGCCTGAGCCCCAACCCTCGGTGGACAACCGCCCTTCGGTGTCGATCTACTCTTCTGACGGCCCTCAGCCTCAAGCTACCCTCGCCATTGAAGCAGCCACATCCTCTGCGACTGAGTCTACGGTGCCAGCGAGTGAGGTCTCACACGATCCCGCCACCGAGTTACAACCCCCTCCTGTCTCTCCCAACAAGCAACGCCGCCTCTCCTGGCGCCCACTTTCCTTTAAGTTCCTCAACAACCAAGATGACGAAGACCACAAGCCCGCACTGTCTCTCGAGAAAGAGCAGAAGAAGAAACTGCAAGTGGACGATGATAGAACGAAACGTGTCGTACGCGTATCAAGTGCAGACAAGAAGGCGCGAGAGTCTGCTGTCATAGTTCGTTCGTTGATCGTCGGCCCTACTGGGATTGTACCACCGAGTGGGAAGGCAGCGAAGCCTATCTCGAAGGTCAAGGCTGAGAAGGTCAAGTCGCAGCTGTTAAACCCAAAGACCGCCAATAGGGTTATCGCGCAACTGCGTGCGTTGCCTTCCTTCGCCGAGAGCCTGCCAAGCAAGGAGAACGGTGAAATCGTGCACACTACGCTGGCTGCTTCCGTGCCTATTCACGCCGTCTGTCTACCACTTACCGATACCGAGGCAGAAGAGAAACACTTCTCTAAACTCAAGGAGGCCGCGTCGAACGCGGATCTTGGCACCGTCGTCAGCGTCTTCAACTCATCCCTGAGCGAGCTGCACACGGTGTTCAGCCAAATCGACGCCGTAAGCTTGCTCAATGCGCCCAACCTCGGACTTGGCGAGCCAGGCGATGGCAATGGGATCTTGAGTGGCGCTGTTCCGACTGCGAAGACCATTATCGACGGCATTCAGCAGATTACTCCTCAGCTCATGGCTCTTGGCTACGCGACCGGGAAGTCTATCTTACCTGATCATACGGGTGTTCATCCTCCGACGGACAGGATGTCTGTGTTAACCTGTGAGTGATATATACATGCAACATCTACACATGCTAACTTTGAACGTAGATTGGTGGGGTTTCGAGTTGGCGTTGCCTCCTTCATCCATAGCGCACCTCAGTGTGAGTTCGATTTGCAATGTGACACTCGTCGAGTATGAACTGATGGTTCTCATGTAGAACGCGCCCTCTGTTGCCCATTCCATCATCAACTTCCTAACCGCACTTGCCGCTGTTAACAACGGTGTTCGCGAGATCCTTCCTTTCGTTCGCTACATCTCCCAATACGTCGACACCGAGTTCAACATGATCAAAGCGCAGGATCAAGGCAAGGGAGTAGTCTGCGCAGCAACATGGTAAATCTGCGAAGTCCGTTAATTCCTATCCTCCCCAGCTAACTCTCCCGCAGGCTTGTTCCTGTAGCCTTAGTCCCTCGTCCTTGGGACTTCACTCCAGCTCCCGTCATCGCACCTCAACCAGCACCAGCCGAACACGACGATCCTAATGAGGCGATTACCAACCCTACAGATCCTACTACATCACCTCCGCAATCCCCATCTATTCCTCCCTCGCGACCTGTCTCTCCTCCCACTCTCCTTCCACCGTTGGAGCTGCATTCAACCGGCTTTGGCGAACCTGGAGAGCCTGTTAAGTCGCCTCCTGTCGATGAGACACCTGTACCAGCCGACGGAGATGCGGCTGAACATTTGAGCACGAGCTCTAGCAGCGTCCCTGTTGTTTCAGTTGTACCGCCCACGCCCACCGCTTCTGGGTTGTCGAGGGCGAGCGTGGAAACTGAACGAGCTTAAACGGGTAGATCGGGATGATCTGCTTTGTTTCTACTCCCACTTCCAGTCCCTCGTCCTGTTCTTCCTGCGGCGTTCTCGGTTCGTCGTCCCCTGGTGATCTGCAGTTGTTCTTTCTTTTCTCCGCTTCCCATTGCACGCATAACTCTCTGGATTTCGGGTTTAGGACAATTTCTTTCTGTGGACTTTCTCTTCTGGACATTCTCCTGTGGATTCATCAATACCCTGTGTCATAGCATGTCACGACCTTTTACGACCACTTACGACTCAGGCCTCACTCGTTTCCTTCGTTTTCTTTGCATATCACGTACATACCGCCTCACTTATACCGATACAGTATTTTGCCGTCGATGGATTACTTAATACACAGCTTTGCGACTCCTCGCACGCTCAACCCACGGATTCACTTCACTGATGGATTATTGCTATCTGTGGCTACGGATGTAACGTAGCATCATGCTTGAAGTAATAATCCTTGAGTACATACTTGAGTACTTGAGTTCAAGTTGGTAGAGAGTCCAAGAGCTTAGCGCTTAGCGCTTAGGGTTACCATACACACCTACGTCACTGTCACGATGCGTGACGTATCGCGTTAAATGCGACGCGTCACGTCATTCCGCTCCCAGTGAGCGTCTCTAGATATATCTAGGAACCTCAGACTGCGCGACTTGGCCGCAGTCTCGCTCTTCTTCGTCTCACACCACCACTATCTTCTACTCTCTCTACATTTATAACTTGATTATATACAATATGTCTGGAAGTGAGAAACTCACACATCGCGAAACGGCTCGGTCACTGATGAAGAGCTGTTCATCCACAGAGTACATTGTTGTCTTCAAGAAGGACGCCAGTCCCGACCAGATCGAGAAGTATGCCTCGGACGTAAACAGCAATGGTGCTTCCCTAAGCCCTCCTACTCTCCCTCATATCCTCAGATCTTTCTAATACCATACGCTTTGCCTACCACTTTAGGTGGTAAAGTTAAGGACGTCTGGACATCTGGTCTGAAGGTACGCATTTGACTTGTTTATCTCCTGTACGATAATCGTCATTCAACGATCCTCCTGTGTCCTCTTATATATCAGGGATTCTCTGCTGAGATTCCCTCTTCCTTCCTGACGAACTTGCAATCCCTCACCGGCGATGGTCCGATTGATTACATTGGTACGTGGAATACACAATCATCCCACGATAACGAATTTAGGTTAATAATGTCATTATAGAGGAGGATTCCGTCGTTACTACCCAGTAGGGGGCACATCGTATCATCGATCACTGTACAATGTACATTCTGCAACTAGCCGGACAAAGAGGAAGCTCGAATCATCTCATGTAATCTAATGTAATCTATCACAGATAACTAGCCCCTAAAGTCGCAGAACTTATGCGCTGTCTGAATTGCTCTTTCAGATGGGGCCTATGGGTGAAGCATATACTTGCGATATCAACGTGTATCATTACCGATGGCATCGAGTCATCGGGGTTGTGTGAGATGGATATGCAAGCAGAGAAATATTCTCAAACACTGACCCATATCTAGTCCCAATAATATATTTGAGTTGCGAGGAGCACAAAATATGTAGCTAGTCTACAGGGAACGTACCAGGCATGTCCAAGAACTCGTCGTCATGTACTACGTCTAGCTGAAAAGGAGTTATGTGGTCTACAAGGATAGAGCGAAACTCGTCGATCTGCGTGGGAGACAAGTATGAGGCCTGCCCTTCTGAAACACCCATCTCAAACAGATCCAGCATATTCTGGCCATCCGACGTGCGACTGTCCCACTCAATCTGACCTTCTGCATACCGAATGATATCAAAGAAAACGTGGTAGTGACACCGGTAGCAAGTATAATGAAGTGCTGTTTGCCCCCGGCTGTCCTTCATGTTCACGTTTACATGATTGTCAATGAGGAATTTGTTCAAGTCGGCTCTCCCGCACATAGCAGCATAAGCCAACGAGGGCTCTTCTGCTGCATCTATATCTTCTGCTAGCAGGGATTGCACACTCGTCAGAGGAGAGAACTTGACAGCATACTCTAAGGGGGTATAGCGAATGGCGTTGAACACCGAGGACCGTGCTACGGTGTTTTCCGAAGTGCTAGTTTCGAGGAAGGAAAGTAAGCGCACAACATCCTCGTCAGAGTGTCCATAGCATCGGGACAGGAGGTCTTCAAGTGCGTCCATGGCGTCCATGTTGAGAATGGATCGGAAGATGTTGATCGCGGCCGCATGAGTTTGGATAGAGGTTGCGAGGGGTGGACCATCCTGAGACCGATGTAGGAGGGACTGGAAGAGTGTAAGCGCAATCTCATCCTGTGCGGAGAGGCCTACTGCTGGCGGACTATACACAGTATCTTGTTGAGTGTTCCTCTACTGCATGATTAAAAGGGGTACAGAACTCACCACGCGATTAACAAACTCGGAGCGTCTGCGCCTGCGGCAACAAGAAATCGAATTATCTCGTTTTGTGCTTCGCAGGGGCGTAGCACCCAACGTTTGCATGCAGCCTGGCACAACGAGCTGTCAGCATCATTCTAGGAAGCCTTCAATGACAGATGATCTGAATTACCCAAAGAATCGAACTGCCTTCCGGATTATGATCCCAAATGGAGGCTTGACCAAGCGAATAAGTTACGCACACGCTGGACATTCGCATCAGCAATAGCCGTGAGCACCGGTGCACCCCACGGGATTGTCCTTGCTGCACCGATGGCGACATGGATTCGTCGATCTTGTGAAGACTTCAAGCATCCCGAGAGGAAGTTAGGAGGGAGGATCCAGTTGATGGTCATCGCACGCCTTAAATCGCCACGGCAGTCCCGTATGGTGCAGAGACTCCATGTTGACCATGGAGCACGAAAGAGTGACTTTGAGATGTACACCTGGCCGATGTAGCATGTCAACCAGGTGGGAATAAGTGCTTGCATGTACAGGCCATGACAACGGCATTCGCAATCTGTTCGACAGTGAAGAGGGCCGCGAGACCATGAGTATGGAGACATTGTAGAGGACTGCGTTTCAGGAGGCTGGTCCGAACGTTCAGAGGCCGTCTCAGTATGTGTAACCGCTGTAAAGGATGGGTGTCTCCTACGTGCTAATTCAGTTCGGAAACATTTCAAAGTTGGGATAGACACACGGTATAGCGGATAGTATAATCCCAATTTTCTGCTGGATATCTGCGAGAACTAGTGCAGCCTGCTCAGCTGTTTTCCTAAACAATATAATAGTAAACATGTTCAGTGCCAGCTTCGGATTCCGCAATAGGTGGCCACGACTCACAGCTGTAGCAGTAGTGCCGAAGTATCCCTTAGGTCCTTTATTGCATCGGACGTACCTCGGATGTCGTCCTGACTGAGAAGGAAGTTAAACCTGTGGATAGAGCATTCGCCCATGCCCCTGCCAGTCGAGCTTTCCTTCCTAACTTTGTTCAAAACCTCATCTGCATCGTCAAAGCACCGCTCGGCGCTCTCACGAAGATGCCTGAGGTAATCAGGGTGAAGAACGGAGCCAGATAGTCCTCCGTCATTGGCGGAAGGCAGCTTGTCTAGAAGCTGCCTAATAAGATTGCGGGTGTCCTCGAGCGACTGAAGCCTTTCCGGTGCTTTCTTGAACTCCTTGCGCGTTTGGGCCACCTTCTTGTACGCGGTATATCCGGAGGTGATGAGGCCAACGGCGGAACTGACACCATCCATGGTAGTTTACGGATAGGGTTGTTACAGTGGAAGGCACGGGGTTAAAGATGCAAGGGACAGAGACAAGACGAGTCGTATCTTTTATGAGATCCAGGATCAGGTGAATGTGTGGCCAGGGCTGTAATCCTAGGCATTGAGCTCTCAGAGACGGTCAAATATGCAGTGCGAGGCGCAGAATGATTGGCCAATGTATATGGCATCGCTGCGATGATAGAGGATCATGAGTCTCTATTTCTAGGAAATATTGATCGCATGTGACATACCTTTACTTCTGCATGGCATGTGTAGCGCTGTATTGGGAGCGCATGACATGATAGTGACTCAGGCTGCCACACATGCAGTGTTACCAGTGCCCGCCTGCACGTGGAGTACCAAGAGTAGGAGATCCAGTTTCTTCATTGCTCATGGCCATGCTTCGGAACAATCTCACCAGGCGGACTAGTACGTCGGAGCAGAAGTTGCCACAGAAGTGACTTACTTACTAGCTATGGCGATATACAATGAGACCAGCTACCGGTCCACGCTTATGATTCTGTGCCATTGTTTGCATACACGGGGCAGGTAGTAGCGTTCTGGGTTGTTGCCGTCGTGTTTGTAAGTAGTCATAAAATGCGGCCGATGGATGGTTTTGCGTGAAGGTATCGATGATTACGATGGGGAAAAACGGTTCGAGGATTTTGTGAATCATATCTTCTGGGAGTTGCGGAAATACTGCGCCTGCCATTGCCACGATAACTTGAAGTCTTGTGGCAGAACTGAGAACAAGTTTCACCTTCAAGTTGCAGTTGCGGGCGAAGTCGTCAGACGCGCGAATTAGGCACGATCATGTGACCCATGGCTTACGTACGCAAGGGGATCGCGCCTTGGAACTGTTTGCAGGAGCGGTGGCTCGAGGCTTGTCTTCCATCATCATCATCATCTTGACTTGTCTTCAGCTGTCTGCCTAAGGCAAAAAGAAGACAGAGATAGGTATGTTTCACGTAATGTTCCCCTGTCGTCCTCACCGTGATCACCTTTAACCTGGCTTGTTTAACCAGGGGCACGTCGTTAGTAGCTTATTTGCGCGTTGCACCTGGATTCGCACCTGGATATTGCTTCACTGGGACGCGTCCACTTTACAACGCGTTCCACTATGCTGCCAGTGATTTACCCATAGTTGTCACCTCACGCGCACGGTTAATTTGCGATAGCACCGTGGTTTTCTACAACGTCAGACAAATCCACCTGAGTTCGCGAAGGTTTCTGTCTTCTTCGGCCTCTAGAAGACTAACTCGAACGCGACCTGGAGTTGTTTATCTACACCATGCATCTGAATCATCAAGGCACAGTCCAGGATGCCGACGAGTTATTTTGATCTTTTGCCCCTCGAATTCATTCCAATGATCTTCAAAAACCTCGGCCACGACTTCGTCGCGCATGTCACATTCAGCACACTTCAAACTTACAGCTCCGTATTTCTCAGAAACTCCATACGATCGCAAACTCGGTACATCAACGCTGTCTGCACCTCGGCGGGTCGCCCTCTGGCAGTTCTATCACCTCTTGTCGATGCGCTCGCTGGCTTGATCAATTGAGTACGTTCTTCTGCTCATGCACACAGTGTGAGACCGGCACGTACATATGTCTAGGTTGCGCACGCATCCCACTTCCCCTCGAGCAGAAAATAGTGACTGCAGGCCCCCTCAAATCCCATGAGGGATGCTTGCTACGACACAAAGCCATGCTTGTGGAACCCTGACCGCCGTCTCGATCAGTCACACTCTGGAAACGCACAGCGCCGGGATGGTCTTCGCGCCCAGGAATCTACTGGAAGTTGTATGCTATCGCCGCTGACATTGGTGTGCGATCAGCACTGGTACAGTCTGGTACTGTACGATTCTTAGGCTCGGTCTACACATGTTATTTATCCCCAGAGGAAGTCCTGCCTGTATGAGAACAATTATGCTATATCCGTATGTACTTGTACTGTTCAGTATTCGAGCAGTGGTATTAGATAGACTGTGTGGCATAGTATTTTTGTCTTCTCATCTATAAATTGCTACACGGCCATGATCAGGGCCCGACAAAATCTGTTACTACAAGATCATGATCACAGCCGAGATGTCTGAAACGCAGTTCGGAAAGTGATGGTACACAGAGTCCCTGTGGCGCTAGTTTTGTGTCAGTCCTCGCCGCCGTCAGGCTCGGGATATCCCAGAGTAGATCTCCTATTATTAGTGTCTTGTCTTGTTCTTATACCACCACCTCCTCCTGACCACCTTTCTTCTGGTTTCATCCTTCCTCTCGCTCACCTGCCCCGGCCGATCGTCGTAGGCACAAAGTTGGAACTCCACTTCCAAGCAGGCTTGGTATTACCGTGACGCTATCGATCCCCTTCTGCACCATTTCCAGCAGCAGCGCACAACGTTTCAACCGTCACTACAGTCGACGTCATGAGCTACACCCCGAACGCAAAATGGGGCTCAGCACCATACTCGCCTCTTCCTGACCCTGGACCTCAAGCAGGACCGCCACAGATGTACGCGCCTCAGTATGCACCTCAGTATGCCCCGCCGAGTTATCCGCCAAACGACTATCCTGCGCCGAGTGGGTACCCGCCGAATGACTATCCGAGCGACTCGAAATCGCCGTATGAGGGAGGGAGGTTCGCGCCGAAGAAGAGGTTGAATGACCCGATATTCTTGTTGCTTTATGTTGTTACAGTGAGTTTCTGTATACACTTTTGGCGGGGAAATGTGTACTGACCAGTGGCGTGTATTCAAGGTCCTTGGGTTTGCAGTGGTATCAGTAATTGTGCTTATTGCTTGGGTGAAACATGGTGGTTTGGGAGGTAGCGTTGGAGGCGACCAGAATCATACGGGTACCAAGATCTCTCTAAACAGGTGAGTATATGCGGGTTCCTACTGTCGCGTACACAGGTTTAAGCCTTGTTATAATCATACAGTCATACTGCCATCCTGCTGCTGTTTGTGGCTGCAGCGGGGTTGGTTCTAGCCTCCCTGTATCTTATTCTTACGCGAATGTTCACAAAAGCCATTCTACACATAACGCTCATTCTATCCATCTTGTTGAACATGTATGTCCCCCATTTACTTCGGGCATAACTATGACACTCCTAACATCTACCATACAGTGCCGTAGCCGTCCTCTACTGGATCGAAAAAGTCTGGGGTACGTCCTCTCACTCTCCTCACCCGAACAACGCCCCTCACGCATGCCCTTCATTCCCTCACAAACACAGTCGCCGCGATCATCTTCACAGTCATCGCTATAATATCGGTCCTCGCCTACTTTGGATATCGGGCGCGCATACCCCTCGCCACAGTACTCCTGCAGACTGTTATGGACATCTCGAAGCACCACCCGAGCGTGTACGTCGTGGCGTTTGTCGCGTTGTTGGTTCAGTCGGCTGTGAGCGTGTGGTTTGCGTTCACGGCTATTGCGACATATGAGAGGTGGACGCCTGGAAATCCTGGTACGTCCGTCTGTTAGGGCGCGCAATCAATAACCAGGAAGCTGATCCAATTGTGACGGAACGCAGCGTGCACTGATGCCAAGGAGTGCTCCTCTGGGAAGGTTACCGGTCTGGTGATCTTCGAGGTGTTCGCGTACATCTGGATGTCGCAGGTCATCGGGAACGTAGCTCTATCAACCATGGCCGGCGGTCCCTTCGGAAGTACGTCTAAACTCGTAGTCCGCACTCATCTGAATGCTAAAGGGCTATTTGATAGGCTGGTATTACTTCGGTCCCCGCGAACAAGGCCAAATGCCGAGTCACCCTACGCTGTCTGCCTTTGTGCGATCATCAACTCTCTCTTTGGGTTCGATTGCATTCGGCTCGCTCATCGTCACTATCCTTGAGCTCATTCGTCTGGTACTGGAGATTGCGAAGGATAATGCGAATAGCGATGGGCATCGTGAGTTGCACACCATATTACACACGGCTTCGATCTGACACTGATGCTTGCTGCAGCCGTCGAAGCGTGCTTGGCGTTGTGCGCTGAATGTTTCATTGGGTGCATCGAAGGAATGGTGGAGTATTTCAATCGGTAAGCCACATTCACGTGAAAGAGAACGTCCGAGTCCATGTTCTGACGTGCCTGGCAGATACGCTTACATTGAGATCGGTATGTCGAGCCGTGGAGCGTATTCATTGAGTGCACCTTCTAACACCGAACATAGCGTTGTACGGAAAGCCGTATTTGGCAGCTGCGAAAGATACGTGGGGCCTTTTCAAGGATCGCGGTATCGATACGGTTATTAATGATTCGCTCGTGAGCATGGGTAAGTTGATGTGCTTAGGGTTCGATAATGTGGCGAGTGAACTCATTGGTTGGTTTTATAGCACTGACATGGGGAGGCTATGTTGTTGGATTGCTCTGCGCTCTTTTCGCTTTCCTGTATTTGCATTGTAAGTGGAACCTGTGCGCAATTCCTTGATGAGTGGCAACTGACCATTCCTCCTAGTCACACACCCATCGTATAACTCTGATGGACAGTATACCGTCCCCGTTCTCGTATTTGCTTTCTTGATTGGTTTGCAATGCTGTGAGTACTATGCTTCGACATGACCCTCGTCCTTCACTGACATATTTGCATCCAGCTCTCACGCTATCATCTGCTATCGAGGCTGGTGTCTCAACGATCTTTGTCGGTCTCGGTGAAGACCCCCAAGTGCTCGCCATCCGCGCGCCCGAGCTGTTCGGGGTAAGCCTTTACAGTTTGATACACCGAGCTTCTGGCCTGACTGCGTTTCTACCATTCCTCAGCTTATCGCTTCGACATACCCACAAGTTGTGCAAGGAGTGGCGAGAGTTTGAGATCCGTCGGCACGTTCTCTCACGAATCCTCATGACCCTGTATCTATCTAGTATCACTTGTAATACCTGTGCTGTCTTCGTAATTTATTCGCGCAAGCTGCCTTGGAACCTACCGCGAATCTAGCTCACGCCTGGGACGCAACGTGGTCTTCGGGGTCCAGGCCGAGATGCGGAGAACCAAGTCTAGAGTGGGTCGGGTTGTGGGGTCCTAGGTTTCGATGGCGGGCAGCTCGTATGAAGCCGCGCTCGGCGATCATCTTCGCGCACGACCTCTGCTTTCCCGAGTTCTGTTTGTTGCCTCTTCGTCTCGAGCTACCACCACCTCCCTCAATCTCGCTGAACACACCTCAGACAAGATGAGGAAAACTTCATATGTTATCACGTTCTTCGTCGTGGCTGTTAGCTTGCTCCTAGTGAGGACCTGTCCGGTGATATGAGCTCTCGGATTGTCCAGTGCTGAATCTGGTTCCGTTTTGCAGAATGTTTTGTCGATCCAGCGGTCGGACTGGTATGCTTTGATCAATCCTACGCTGCTAGCTATAGACTGATATTCAATGTCGCACAGGCTCATTGTCAGATACCCCGAAGTGCTGGGCACCAGCCTCACAGTGGAGTATGGACTCATGCGCAGCTGCGAATACCAAGCCGTAAGACTGCCTGTCGGAGGAGGCAGCAAGATCGAGTACAGCGACTACCGATGCCGCTCTTTCCCTGCACGGGTCAAGGACGCATGTGAGAAGGAGAACCAATCGTTCTGCGTGATGTGGACCACAGCCGGATACCTCTCGGAGTTGGCAACTGGGTTCGGAGCGGTCTCGACCTTGGCCATCGTGTTCGGAGTGACCACGCACTCGCGAAGGAGAAGGATATGGAAGACGATTGCTGGTCTCGTTGCATTGCATGGTGCGTGCAGCTATTCTAAGATGTTTCGGAAAAGAACTCATTTGCGTTATGAGTAGCTATCTGCTTGATTGCTACATTCGCTATCATCACCGACACATACAACCAAGCCAACTTCCCCGGGTTCGAGCGAGCTCGTCCAGGTACGATATCCCAGTACTCTATTTTCAGCCGTGTAGCTAACGGCCTCGTAGGTGCTGCGTACATCCTGGGCACGCTCGCCTGGATCACCGCCGTTCTCTTGACCTTTGGTGTCACAGTTACCGGAACCGCCGCCAGCATGGGCCATCGGTGGGCAGCTGGAAACAGGGCATACACGCCTATTCAAGGATGAACACCCCAATCATCCATGCGCCCAACTCGGCAACGAAATCTCCCATGGTCATGTAGAGTTCAATAGAACTCTGGCCATTTGGACTGTGATGAACAGACGATGCGTTTCTCGAATACCCTCGTGTTCTCACCCATCTCTATTTGCACCTTATTGCTCCCGTCTGACGATAATGTTATGACTGCATCCCTACGTCACCGCTTCTTACTTGAATTTACATGTACTTTAGTAGGATATTCCATTAGACTGCTGTTTTCCCTCCCCTAAGGCTTCTTTCTTGTGATAACTATCCTGTATCCACTTCAACGCTCTATCGATCTGTTGCTCTGGACTTTCCGTCTCGACCCAATCCCACTGATGTGTGATCGCCTGTGGTAGTTTCTCAAAATCGTCGCCTTCGTCATTCCAGAATTCGTACATGCGACCAGAGGTGTAAGAGCCGTTGAGGACGTGGTTTGCGAAGGGTAATCGGACGTGATCGTATGCTTGTAAGGCTTGGGTTAACGTATCTCGCGTTGTAGAGGGGTCACCAAGAATTCCTGCGAGGACATAGGCATCCTGATAAACGAAGTGTCAGGCTGGACATACGCAAGTTCGCGCATATGAACAAACATACCTCAACAGCTTGTCCCGCGCCTGCTCCTTGGTGCGGTGTCATTGCGTGAGCCTACCACACAATGTTAAGCGAACCGACTGCCTTAAATAGTCCGCGGCCGGTATCACTCACCGCGTCGCCGAGCAAAGCAACACGTCCGTCCACATACGTAGGCAGGGGGCGCAGTGCATGTATGGCCCACTTCAAAGACTTCTCAATTGGCTACGTATACGTAGTCATTTGCATGAGGCAATTAAGATACGTCCTACGTGCGGCATAAGGAGGCTTACCGCGATCAGTTCTTGAACTTCAGGCTCCCAGCCAGTGAAGCAGTTGATGACTTCTTCGGGCGAGACCTCAGATACCCACGGACCATCGTACTTGGTGTCTTCGTCGACTGGGATAGAGTACATCCCTACGATGTTTCCAATTTTCCCGTGAGCAATACCATAGCTCACTACATGCTACCAACGGACAAAAGGTTAATGATGGCGCAAAAACCCACGGCCATGCTTACTTTGCGATATCCACAATACTAGTAGAAGACTATTCAGTTATACTCGACCTTTGAGAAAACTGTTAACGTACCATCATAGGCGTATGGAAGATCCGATGCTTTTCTCCCTCCGCATTAGTCAACTTCTCCACAGGCACCAACGACCTATAGACTACCCATCCAGAGAATTTCGCCTCCACGTGCTTCAACAGATCCATATTCCCAGTCGTCGCAGCTTTCTTCTCATACATACAGCGACGCACAGCAGACTTGATACCGTCACTGCCGACTAAGAGGTCGCATGTCGCTGTCGTGCCATCGGCGAACTCGAGCGTGATGGGGTCGGAGGGAGAGATCTGCGTGTATGAGCGGAGACGTTTGCCGAGGTGGGCGATCGTGCTGGGGATTTGGTCAACAAGCACGTTGAGGAAGTGTGCTCTGTGGAAGAGATAGCTGATAACTGGTATTCTTTGTCAGTCCGTGTGCTGAAGGTTACGTGAAATAGTTGACGTACAGGGAAGGGAAAGTCTGAAGAATGATTGCCCCTCTTGCTTGTCTGACCTGCGATATTCAAAGCCAAAGTCGGGGTCTGCGTGTACCATGAATGAATCACATGATGGGGCGGGCAGAGAGCAGACACTCACCAATATCTTTGTCTACGGGCCCACCGGCGGCACGTCTCAAAGGTTCAGCGAGCCCAAGGTCAGTCACAATCTTCCAAGTTCTGCCCCAGATCATCACCCCTGCTCCAATCTCGGCCAGCGTCCCCGCGGATTCGTAGACTTGGACATCGATGTCTGGGAATCGAGCGAGGGCCACTGCGAGAGTCAATCCTCCGATCCCGCCACCGCTTAATAAAAGCTAATCAGTTACTTTACCATCGCGGTTCGTTTTCACTTACCAGATAGCCACTCTGAATTTGTACCTAGAGCCTATGTCTGGCATTGAATAACAGTATAGATGTATGCCCTGTCGGATACGTGGTACAGGTGAGACGTGGGCAACAGAGTTGCTCAGATATATATGCCAGCTATCTCATGGAGAACCGTAGCATGGGAACACATTCCTACCGATACCGCACGTTAATCTACGAAAAATGTATGGCTAAGAACGTGACTTACCTGTATGACGACTCGGACCGTCAACACCTCTCATGTTATCAAACTTTTACCCATGTAGATGCTGCATTGCTGCTTAGGCACACGGCTCGTGTGAAAGAGCGGAGACGATGTCACAAAAAGGATTGTATAGCTCTGAACATATATCACGGCGACGGCGTTGTACAACCAGAGAGCATAGATAAGCACACACCACACCTCAACGCTTCCCCGCAATGCCCATGCGCTCCTTTTTACCCTTCTTTTTCGCCGCTTGTGAGAGGGGAAGATACGCATACGGGTCAACCCCGCCCTTTTTAACGTCTCCACCAGCTTTCTGTAAATAAAACGTCGTTAGAACTCATCGCACATTTCGGAGTATTACTCACCTTGGCCTTGAACTCGTGTCCAAATTTGCCATCCGATTGACGCTTCTCCTTCTTCGCTGGCGCACCCTGAGCATCTCCCATCTCCACATCCTCGTCCCCATCGGCCTCTCGCCTGCGTTTCTTAGTATCCTTGTTGAACTTCACACGACCATTGGGGCCTCGTGTGAAGCCGTCGGCAGAGATAATGGTCTCACGATACGCAGTACCTTCTACATCTTCTGCCATATTCACGTCTTCCTCATCGTCATTCTCGTCGAGGATCATCTTCCCTGTTTCCGTATCGGTCTTGAACCGGGAAGCGTCTTGTCCAGGTTTCTTGCGTTTCTTCCCAGCATCGTCTAAGAATAACGTTGGTCAAGATCTGCTGAGCCTATTTGCGATCAATTTGAACTTACTCGTTATCCGGGTGGCGGCTCCTGACAGCAGATCCATCGGCTCATCCCCATCTATGCGCAGACGAGCTCCAGTTTCGCCCTTACGCTTGCCCGCGCGGTTGGCAGGAGCACTCGCCTCTTCTTCGTCGCTTTCGTCGAGCTCACTTTCACTGCCATACAGAACATCCTCAAACGCGTCACCCGTAGGACGCTTAACATCCGTTTCCTGACGAGCCCCGTTAGTGCATCTTACTAAGATGTATACAATCTACACTCACTTGCTCGTCTTCATCATCCTCCGCATTCTGGGCTTTCTTGCGCTTCGCCCTGTCCTTCCTCTTCTTGATATTAATCAAAACCTTTCGCGCGTCGTCCTCTTCTGCGCAGGCATAGACGTCCTCCCAGCCGAACCTCCGAATCATCCTCTCGAATATGTGGCGGACTTTTGACTTGAAGTGATTCTTATGATCGTGGGACCAGCTAAGAAGCGCAGGTACGAGTTGCTTCAAGTGAGGGCGTAAGAGATCGACGGGCATGGTATGAATGGAAAGCTTGATATAACCAAGCGCGGACTTGACGATCTCCCGGTTGTTGGAAGTGACGAAGACTAGTAGGGTCGAGAAGATCTCACTATGCATCTGCGGCGATATCGAATCTATCGGATATATGAGGCCTTGCTCTTCTCTGCAAATCCACTATCACGAACCTCTAAACTCAAACACCAATCTCGAGATAGCGGTGACGGTCGCGCTGATCATGTGTGGCGTCGCTCCTGCCAATCCTCCGGCGATCATGGTCACGTACTCCTCGATGCTCGCCGTCGCTAATCAGTAATGATGAGAATATTCCTCAACTAATCTTATAGTTGTACTCACCTTGTCCTGGGCCATCCTCGTCCATGCCCTCTAGCAGATCTCTTCTAACCACACCACCTTCCGACATCTTCTTACCCATCGCAACAACAAGATCAAATGCAGCCGTCCGAGCCTTTTCTGAAGGCTCCTTGGTACCAAGGACGGCTTCCGGTATGATGGACGGCATCAGGTGCAAGCTCGTCGGAGGAATCCTATGAACAAGTGAGCTGAGCAAGACAAAGCGATCCTATAGTAGTGTTAAATACTATCTCGTACAGAGACGGCGGAATCGCATACCTTTTTCGCAGCTGGAGCGAGACCTTCTAAAACTGCGTCCATCTTTTGCAGCACCTGCTGAGGATCCGGTGAAGCCTTTCCGTGTTCGAGAAGTTTACCGAGAATCTTGTATCCTCGCTTCTGTACAGCATTATCTTTGCTTTCCGTGATCTCGCTCGTAAGACAAATGTCAAAGAGCGCCTGGCCGTCAGACGGCGAGAGATATGGAAGGACAATGACGAGGAGATCGAGTGTCATAGCAGTAACACTGTTGTCTTTTCCGCCTTGTTGTAGAGATGGACCCGCCTTCGCGAGGTTTTGCTTAAGAAGGGTGACAAGCTTTTGGTACGCTTTTGCGATTTCCTATGCAAACAAATCAATATTTACCATTGGGAGTGTAGTATAAGGCGCTTACGCCAGCTTCCGCTATGGATACCCAGACCGTGATAACATCTGCTATAGGCCCCTGAGAGTCCCTTCCGGCGCTTGAGAAGACGTTGAAAAGGACGGCAAGCCAGCTTTCTACTTGAGTTCGAAGGAACTGGAGGTTAGCGTTCGCCGCCTCTCGACTAGGAGCGATGTCTTTGGCGGCCTCAGGTAGCTTCTTCAGCAGTGCTTCATCCTCAGAAGCAAAAGCGACGTTCGATTCTACCAACACTCTCAATGCTTTAAGCACTGCTGGGCGGAGTTCGGGCTGAGAGTACAAGAGCTGGGACAGCAATTGTGAGAATTCTGCTGTGAGCGCCTGTATGATGGTCAGTTCACGGGTGGCTATCGTTGCATGAAAGATGTACCTGCTTCAAGTCAACAGCGCCGTAGCAGTAGCCGTGCAATCCAGACCAAATTTGATCTACAAGCACGCTCCAAACTTTCGCCTCGGACTGTCGTCCTTCTGCTTCTGCGATTTGTTGGAGATCAAACATACGTTCCGTCAGGGGCACGAAATACGAGACGAAGTGGGTAAGAGGGGAAGGATGAGGTTGCGAGAGCATCGGAAGTAAGAATGCTCGAGGATCTCTGCCAGCTTTCCTGATAGATAGTTAGTAAGGTCGCCAAATGTAAGCCAACTTGTAAGCTTACCTATCGATTGGTTCAAGGTTCAGTGGCAGCTCTCTGAGAACGATATCCGGACCAAGAATATGCATAGCCGTGTGAATGACGGCGTCGGCTGCTTCTTTATATTCAAATGTCTTCTGTACTCTCAAGTCTGCGATCTTGTGTATGATGGGCAGCATGAGGGATTCAGCGGCGATCGTGGAACCGGAACGATGCCGCAGACCAGTTATGAGGGACGATATGACGGCCAGCAGCTCCGGTATGGCACGAGCAAAACTCAGAGAATCAAGAGCCTTGCCTGCTTGAAGCACGATGCGACCTATAACAGGTTTCGGCTCAGTCCCTTGTGCATCCTTGACTGCCGCGGCAACGAGTGCAGGCGAGAAACACTTCGTCATCAAGTCGAGAGACTCAGCCGCTGATTTGCGGATGCTCGCCTCAGAAGAGTCGAGGAACGACCATATAGACTTCCAAGCGTCACCTAGTCTCGACGAGCACGTTTCAGGGTCAGAGGCGTGGTACGCCAACATGACATTTGCAAGGACGTTCGCCCATGCTGGTGCGAGGGTGGAATCAGTTTTGGAAGGGGTAGAAGAAAGGACGGCCTGGAATATTGCTGGTAATTGAGAGTGTACATTCGCGGTTGGGTCGTCAACAGGTATTGACACGAGTTCGGCTAAGATAGAATATGCCGATTGGGATAGATATGGGTTACCCATACGAGGGAGCCCAAGGAGTGCGGCTGTGATAGTAGGCAAAGTCTAGTGAAGTCAGTAACATGATTCTCATTTCTAGAGCAACACCCAACTTACTGAGGATGGCAAGTGTGACAAAATGGGTCTCAAGAACGCCAGCAGGTGGATGGCAGAATCCGAGCCGTCTGTTTCTGCTTTCTTCCCTTTGAATTTTGGTAATCCTCCCGCCGTGAGCTCTGATAGCGAGCTGATCGACCATTCCGCTACCCTATCCGCGTAAGGATGGCGAAGCATCGGCGGTGGAGGCTGCGCAAGTACATCTTTGACGAGCTCGGCGGCTTTCTTCCTCACCTTCGGTCGGGGATCGAGGCAAAGATGCAGAATCGACCCGAAAGCCTGTCTAAGACCAGGTGTCTCGAGTTGTGCCTTCTCCAAAGCGTTGAATAGTGAGGCGTATACTGTCAGCTGCGATCTCAATGGAGGTGCATGAGTGACCAAAGCAGGAAAGAGTGGCGCAGTGAGCGATAGAAGGGTATTCAAGTTTGAGCGTATCACGGGAGGAGGAACGAAAGGCGTAACTAGAGCCAGCAGATACAGCTCTGCAGGTAGAACATCGCCATCGCCCAGCGCAGGTCCAGTGGTCTGTGCAGCTTGAAGACTCCCATCAAGTGTTGTGAGGAGGGCAGCAAAATAAGCTGTCGGTGATTTTTCTGTGTTCTGGTCGTGGAAAGTTGCTTCGATAGCCTTGAGCAGAGTAGCGGGAGCCTTTTGATGCGACAGCGACGACGAGGTATGCGGTCGTATTTTAGAAAGAGCTTGCTCGAGGCTGTCCGCCATGATGCGCACGGAGAGAAAGTAAATGACGAGCAGACTGATCTATAGTACTCAAAACTTTAATGATGCTCGCCCACGTGGCCCCGACATTACCACATTAAGCATTCGTCGGGCATCACATGCTTCGTTAAGCGCTGCGGAGAGACACACGCCTAGGCCGTTGCTGGCAGCTACAGCTCTGCCACTGCCCGCTGCCACTGTTGCACGCGACGACCAGCTCCCCCAGTGCAGAAAGCTTCTGCAATGCCACCGGGGTCGTCGACGCCGTGGTCCTATCTCTTAATCAGGTAAGGCTCAATGGTCACATTCTCAGGCCTACACGGACTTCGCGTGAGAGTTCTCAGTTAATCGAATGACTTTGTCGACTTCAGGCTCCTGTTCAAATTCGTGCTGAAGATATTTTACGGCACGATCGTTGTCGAAGGCACGGAGAATATACCACCAAGGGGTGTTCCATGGTATGGCGACTGAAGTGGAATGGCTTCATTATATGTGTTATTGAGGATATATTCCAGTATCGTTTGCGCAAACCATAGTAATTCACTCACTGACGCTCTGTAAGCTCTTCATTTATTGCTATGACTAACTCATTAACGTCGCATCTGTCCCAAGTGTCCTTGTGGCGACTATTCCCTCGAAGGTACAGGCGTTTGTCCAAACCTTAGCGCACCGGCGCGGAATGCTGAATATCCCCGCGTACCTAGAGGCGAAATCTGCTTCGCCTGACAGCCAAATCAACACAGTTTGGAAAGAAGACTTTTACAAGCTGGCTTATTGAGTCAGCGGGAACACTGCCCATCCAGAGGCGCAAGGATTATGCTGACGGCCAGATTGATAATAGCACCGTCATGCATCATCTTCTAGAGGTAAGCAGCATATGCTATTCGAAATGATCTAGGCATACGCATATTCACCAAGATTTCCAGGCATTGGATGGTGGTGATGCTGTGTGCCTGTTTCCCGAAGGCGCTAGTCGTTTCCATCCTACCATTGCCCCACTGAAGACAGGAGGTACATTAGATCTATTAATGCAGCGCATGCCACTACTCATTGATTTTACCGATTATACACGTATTCGCAGTGGCGAGGATGGCATCCAGTGCGTTATCTCGCAATCGCAATTCACCGGACTTTGAGATATGTATCTTGACCTGTTCCATCACCTACATGTGAGTTACCGTCTCTCCTCGGTCTCCTGGCATTTCATAGTCCGGGCACTAATGCTACGCAGGCATCGTCAACACTTTCGGTCCGATGTGTTGGTTACGTACCATCCTCCAATGCGACTGACGCCTTCGGTGAGTGCTGTCCACCTTTGGCAAGCCGCTGCGGTACACGACCTTCTCGGATCTTACAGAGCAACCCTGAACTCCTTGAACCCGTGGACTATTCGGAGATACGTTCTCTCACTGCGAGGATGCACCAGCAAATTGGCTCCGGAACACTGGATGCACCTTCTTGGAGGCTTCATCGTGTGGCGAAGCTTGCCGCGAGGATCTATGCCCCATTGGGTACCCAAATGTCATTAGGAGACTACGTCAGGATTGTCCGCACGTTCCTGGAGGCCTTCAAACTAGCTGAGCTGGCTAGAAATGGAGAAGTACTGAGTGGAAGCGATAACGAACCTGAGCCTAGTAACGATGGCTCGGTCGTAACCCGGGTTATGAAACTCGAAGAGGACCTGGAGGTACGATACTCGTGACCTGCCGGTTTCAAACGCAATTTAGTTGACTACTATACTACCACAGATCTATCAAAATGAGCTAGCCAGATGGGGCCTCAAAGACGATCGGATCCGTAAACCTCTCCGGAAGCGCGTCATCGCGTATCGAATGCTCGTTCGCCTTACGTGGTCTGTATTCCTCTTTTCTATCTCACTTCCCGGACTACTGCTCTGGACACCGATTGCTATCACGACCTTCATCGGTATCCGCGAATTCAAACGAACTGGCCCGATTTGGGATACCTGGGACGAAATAGCGCAGTACAAGCTGGTATATGGCCTCATATCCGGAATTTTCGTATGGGTGTCATCGATATTGTTAACGTTCCCCTTGGCGTTTATCACCATCTGGGCTGTACCAGTCGCGATGTGGCTGTCTCTGCGCTGGTTCGAGGATGCAGTTTCGGCATTCAGGGCATTTGTCTCGTTGGCACGACTTTTGCGCATGGGAGGGAGACACCTCGGCAAGCTACGTGCTACCCGAGATGATTTACACCGACGCGTTATGGACTTAGCTGTGAACACGTTAGGGCTACCTGACACGCCGGAGCAGCATTTCTCGGAAACAAATGCAGGGCAGCAAGACAAGGGCAGGATCAGAGGACCTTGGGCGAGCAAGACAAAATATTTCTCCTTGCGCCGCAGAAGAAAGAGGGACTGGAACGAAACGTTAAGACTCTATGACCAAGTAGATGATTATCCTGAAGATTTCTAGATATCGTTTGGTTCCTGTGACTATCTACATCCCGATCTGTGACCTTCTACTACTCATTCTTTCGGCGATAAGTTGTTGAATATAAAGTGAGTGTCAGTCCTTTTCCGATACAGTTGATGCCAGACTAACAACGTTTTTGCAATATATTGGACAGTGCTTCGAATGAAACATCTATCATATAGCCTCCGATTCGGGCCTACGTTGTGATTTCTGTGACGTCTCTGAAATAGATCTTGAGACTTGAGTGCGTATACCACGCGATATGACTGACCTCTCAGCCACATGGCCCTGACATCCGCGCGGGCGGCCGCGCATCGTCCCGCGATTATGAGGATCAGTCAGGTATGCGCTTCCTTATTTCTGGCATATTTTAATCTATTCAGTAGACATGCTGCGGCCGTCGGCGTGTCATGCTCTATACATTCGATATCCTCGTGCATCATGATTCCACATTTTCGTGTATGATAGGCACAACTTGGCACAACTCCACGGTTTTCGGCCTCCATCTCAGCAGGGCGGCCTTTGTGGCCGATGAATGTACCCGAGGTGTGGCAAGATCTACATTTCCCGGTGCGTATCCCATGCCACCCAAGTACACTAGTCGTGCGCGCCCAGCCCTCTGATTATCTATCTAGTGACTATACCATCAACTACAAGGTGATGTCTCTGGTCAGCAGAGGATTGCTTTACGTATGGCACTCGGATGAATATTTTACTGTCTTGAGTGGTTATATCGCCCACGCGACCCAGCGAGAGAGGTATCCGATTATAAAAGAGCCATCTGAAGCACGAAGAAACTTCAGCACACTCCTCCAATTCTTCCTGTAAGCACTGCGCTCTATTCTTCCCGACCACTAACCCATTCCAATTTATACCACCAGCCACGCTTCAATCATCAAACCCGCTCTACACACCATCACTATGCAGTTCAAGACCTTCGTTTTCGCCGTCTCCCTGCTCGCCACCTTTGCTTTGGCAACCCCTACTCCGTCGGAGCAGGACATTATTCTTGGGTAGGTTTTCTCTCGCTAAAAATGAATATCATAGGACTAACGAATTCTTGCCCTCGTAGGAGGCAGCCATTCATGGAGAAGAGGCAAACCTTCCCCTGCTGCAGTAAGGCCGTGGCCACAGCAGAGGTCACCGCCTGAACCTGAACCCGAACCTGAACCTGAGTCCTACAAACATGCCTTGTACACAAGTTCGCATTCTTCGCCCGCTTCGATCGTTGTTCATGCTCTCGGTTACTGTTGTGTATGTACTGTTACCGTTGTATCGTGTTCCTTGTAGTCCCCCATTATTGTAGCTTCTATGTGATCATTCATTCCTCGAACAAGAGTGCCCGTGTTCAAACGTTCAAAAACCAGCGACTCGGATTGATACAAAGGAAGTAGAACATACACTCCCTGTGGCCTCCCGGATCCGGTGCGCAGGCTTTTAAGTTTTCAGTCAGCTACAAGCATGTCGCTCTCATGAATCCCGAGTCGTGGTGGCTGTAAGTAATTATTGTTGTATACCGTGATCGCAGTCACCGTATGTGTGCCAGTTGGTAAACCAATTACGCCACAACGCCGTCAGCCAAATAGACGCAAACAATTTGGAATCCGATCAACTGTGCGTTTGGCCGTGGCCACAATTGCTACTGGATATAGTACGACGCGGCGTATTTCTGTTGCCGCGTAACCAAGTCCGGATGGTTTTCGAAGTGAGTCGTATCTTGTTTATTCCCTACCGGTACCGAGAATTGATGTTAGAACCAAGGGTGAGTCCGATCAGTAGTTCTACACCGCGACGGGTATAGATCTCCTGCTGGTTGTGCTTTATTATCAGCTTCCGCAAAGCGAAGAAGTGATTGAGGCGAACCTGACTATTCAAAGTGTGACAATGTGCTACACTTTCTTTGTCCCTAGGCAGATCGCAAATGAGCTTGAACTCGAGATCCATACTACATATAAAACCGACGGGAGATGTCTGATGAGACGCATACTTCTAGTATGTTGTCACGAATTGAGGCAGCTGCACCTTTACATATCGAGGTTTCGAATTCTCATAAATTTACATAGGTATGTGAGCCGTGGTTATGAACAATGTACGTGGTTCAACTCATGAACAGTCTCCCAGACGCAGAATACTTAGACAAGTTCACCCTTTGGGACTCAGGATCGCGGGTCGGACTATGCTGGTCATGATTATCGGTGCGTCCATAGCTATCAATATAGCTAACTTGAGTTTGCATCTGACTCAGGTACGGTGTGTGTAGTGGCTGTCACAGACATAATACTGCCGTGGCAGGAACGGATGGAGACAGGATCCAGACTCCGAATACTTGGGGGTGGGAGAACCGCCATTGATATTGTGGATCGTCGAGTATATATTCGGCCACCATGTTCCACTTATCCGAGCATGTTTCCTCACTTGAAGACCAGATATCTGGCGAGTGATTCTTCGGAATCTCTGGGGCTCATATACAGTCGCTTCTTATAACTCAGGTCGCAAGCTGCGGTCCCAGCCTGAGGCTCGCTCGTGTTGATTCATTGGACGAGACTAACGTTATCCTCAAGACCCTAATATGCCAGGTGAGTGACATGGTCGCCCAAAGCTATTCAACCCATTGCTACACATTATTATATCTGTCACTGCTCTGGCGACACGTTTGTCAGTGTCAATACTCCCCCTCACATCGGATATTGTACGCACTGTCGTGTCCAGCTTCTACTGACACTGATAATTGAATTCCCACGCTTTTAAAAGTCATCAATCTTATCGCGTCAGATTATGAAACCAGATCCGCATGTTCTCGATTTACGAAGGCGGAATCTCCAAAACGAGGATGGCTGATGGTTCCCACCAGGTTGTCTTTAAAACAGAAGCGTAGAAAGTGCGTTACGGCCTCACCTTACTTGCACTCCTCAAACGACCACTGCGACGTAGCGAGGAGAATGCAGAGCATGCTGGCAATTTGTGCTCATTGGGCATACGTGCTTTTGTCCATCGCCTTTGCCACTGTGCCTCAGCGTGTTTCGGCGTCGTCCTTAGGTCAACTTTCATCTCATTCCTCGCGAAATGGCCCCCTTGTCCCTAAGGTCTTCATTATCACCATGGTATATCGTTGTCAATTGTTTGCTGTTTGTCAAGTACTCATCTCACTCATTCACAGTTCGATGATGAAGCCGATGTATGGTTTGGCCTGCCTCAGTTCAACGTACTCGCCAATAACATCACAGTGCCAGGATTCTCCCCCCTGTTTCCACAAGCCCATTGCACAGTCGACAGTTCTGTCTGCCTCCTCACAACTGGAGAAGGCGAAATCAACGCAGCTGTCACACTGTCGGCCTTGACCAGCTCTTCACTCTTCGATCTCAGGAACACATACTTCCTGATCGCCGGTGTGGCTGGTATCAACCCTAAAATAGGAACTCTAGGAAGCGTTACATTCGCTCGGTTTGCCGTACAGGTCGGCTTGCAATTCGAAATCGATGCACGGGAGATACCTTCCAACTTCTCTACTGGTTACTTTCCACAAGGTGCGACTGCACCCAACCAGTTCCCAACGACGATCTACGGAACGGAGGTGTTCGAACTCAACGACAACTTGCGGCAGCTTGCCATTGCATTCGCGAAGACAGCTACTCTGTTCGATGACGCCGACTCGAAGTCGTACCGCGCCCACTATGCCAACAACTCTGCTTTTACAATTGGTGCCGCTACCCCTTCCGTCGTCGCTTGCGACACCGCAACCTCCGACCAGTTCTGGAGCGGAGACCTCCTCGCATCAGCCTTCGAGAACACAACCCGTCTGTTTACGAATGGCAGTGCTGTTTACTGCACTACGCAGCAAGAAGACAACGCGACCCTTGAAGCCCTCCTCCGCGCCGCTATCCTCGGACGCGTTGATTTCTCTCGTATCATCAACATGCGTAGCGGGTCCGACTTTGACCGCCCGTTCCCCGGTCAGACCGCTTTGCAGAACCTGGTTGTGGGCTTCCCCGGTATCATCTCCTCGCTTGAAAACTTGCGACATGCTGGGGTACCTATCGTGCAAGGCATCGTCAATGGATGGGATCACACGTTTGCGAAGGGTGTCAAGCCGAGTAATTACATCGGAGATATCTTTGGTTCTTTGGGTGGACAACCTCCCTTCGGACCGGGAAGCATCTTTGGCGGAAGGAAAGCACCCGCACGCA
Source organism: Irpex sp. Y119-03 (assembly GCA_037042295.1). NCBI lineage: Eukaryota > Fungi > Basidiomycota > Agaricomycetes > Polyporales > Irpicaceae > Irpex > Irpex sp. Y119-03. The sequence continues at coordinate 49,629 of JAXQKB010000019.1, forward strand.
GACGTGCGAGAAGGCGTACTCTGATCACTGAGAGTGCTTAGGTTTACGGACGTGAGGTAATGGGTCAAGCTTTAAGTTCTACTTAATCAACGAATCGCATAACAAGTATTTACAGCATTGAGACGGATAAGTATGTTACTTACGTTGTGTAGGACGATCAGTCCCACAACACCTAATTTAGAGTGTTATGAGCAGTGGTTCTCTCAGAGCAGTAGTAGCTAGACGACGTATGCTTACACACAGTGTTACTAAGTATCTGTCGAATGAGCCTGAATGAGTCTTGGCAACACCCGTAAGCCGGGCCCTTTAACCGGCCAGTTAGGCTGAGCAGAGTTATAAATTCACTGGCCGGGCAGGTCCACTCTCGTACAGTGTGGTTCTCCCATGTATGTCATGCTCATTGAAAGCAATGTATCATCGCCACATAGCGCCTCAATATTCAATATCCACATTACTGGGTAGTATGGGAAAGCCAGATCCAGATACCGCGTTGCACCTTGACGTTTGACTGACTAATGACTACAATTGAAGCAAAACGGACCGTAGAAATACATGTAAATCGTAAAGTGCTTGCGAGCTCAGAAATCGAACCCCTCATTACGGAAAACATCCAAGTTGGTGCCTGCCTTCGCTTGTTCCGCAAGATCTCCACGGTCCTACACGTTGACGTGAGTAGACAGGAAGCTTACGAGACACAGGCACTTACCATCGACAGGAGGGTTCTTCGGAGTGTGAACCACACTTGGTCACTCTTCGTTCCACCGGAGGATTCCTGCATGGCTAAAGCACTGAGGAAATGCTCGGCGGCCTCTTTGTGAGCTCCGATGTTCAGGCCTATGTGATGAATGCCGTTAAGAGAGACGAATTATTATTGGAAAATTGGGTACGTACAAGCAACGCCAACGTTATAGATGGCGCGTGTGTATGCAGGACGTAATTGAAGAGCCTCCCGGTATGCACCTAGAGCCTCTTCGGGCTTGTTGTCATTTGACAAGCACGACCCCAAGCGGTTCCAGAGTAAATAATCCTGATCGGCCAAGTGAAATCAGGGTTTGGTCTTTGGAGAAATAAAAGGCAACTTACCTGCGGCCGGACACTCAGGGCTGCCTCAAAACAGTCCTTCGCATGATTGTACTGTCCGTTTGTGTAGAATAGGACACCAAGACCAATTTGGACATCGGCATCCAGTTGTCCTCGGGTGTGTTGGTCGCGAGCAAGCGTCAGGAAAGCATCGGTAACTTGTTCATGGGAGTGCCAAGAAGAGTTTTTCAGCGACTTCCAAGTCTCCTCCGAGATGGGGTGTTCGGGATAACGGGCATGCAACCACCTCAGTAACATGGTGTGTGAAGCGCGTTCGTACGATTCATTGGTGAATGAGATGGCCAGAGACTGCAAATCGTCCAAATGAGCATATTGATCATAGCATGGATACTTTGAAATTCCACTGACCAGCATGCCCTCCCCTGTCGCTCCCGCACCCTCAGCTCGCTTGACGCCTTCAGTAAGAGCACGCATGCCGGCTTCTTCTCGCTCATCCATACTTCGTACTTCACCCAAGACTATCCACGCTTCCCAGCCTCCCTGGCCAAGATCTCCTTTCTGTATTGCGGCTTCAAGCATGAGTGCAACCTCTGTCAGAGACCCGCCTTGTGCCAGAAGCTCCTTAGCATCTGTAAGGTACGATCGCGAGGATGACGAAGGATCTAGATATCTGTTTTCGGTTTCTAGGCAGTATCAGCGCGCCCGTTCAAGTAAGCTTTCGCAGTCATCGCTCACCGAATACGTAGTTCCCCAGTATAGGCAGCCCATCGTCGTCGAATTTCATCCCGGACTCGTTGACAACATCATCCTTCCACGCCTCATTCAACGCTGCACCGTAGTCGTATGTATCTTCCTCACGAGCTGCGTTCATCAGTTGATTGTACTCGGCTTCCCATTTCGCCATATCCTCTGTCGGAGGAGGAACATCCGAGGTTTGTAATTGGTCCCAGACGCTGGGGTATCAAGCTGAACGCTGTCAAGAATGCAACAGAGATGTGTGGCTTACTGTTTGAAGTCGGTTTCTCCGTCGTCCTGGATACTAGTCCCACCCATGGCGGCCGCCAAGTCTGCAGTATCATCCAGTTCCTCTATTCGTGCAGTTTCCTGCGCACTAGGGCCATGATGCTGGTCAAATTGAGCGAACGCAGCGTCAAAGTCAATTTCACGACTCTTTCCTTTGCCCTTGTCCGTTGTCGTTAGCATGGGTTGTGAACCATAGTTTAGCATCGGTGCCATTCCTAAGCGACTGGACATAGTCGGCATGTATGACGGTGTGTGCATAGCACCGATCTGTGTAGAAGGCGGAGAAGAGACTTGTGGTGACGGCGAATGGCTGAATTCAGCAGCCCAGCCCGCTGACTGGGGCTTGAAGTCGGCTATGTGCATTGATTGATTCATGAGCTGGTGATCACGAGAGTTGCCCCAGAGTTGATTGAAATCCTGCTGTGAGCTTTGCATAGCCATTTCAGGGGGCGGTAAGTGAGGTCTGGAGAAGGTTGGACCAGCCATAGGGCCTGATGCATTGCCTTCGAAGAATTGACGTGCGAGTGCAAGTTCATGCTCTGCAGCAGGCGCAGCAGTACCTGGGAGGTGATGGAGCTATCCCAAATGAATCCCAAATGTTTACTATTTAGCATCGTCAGGGAGAATAAGACAGAAACAAAGAGCTCACGCGCGAGGATGAAGGTCCAGCTACTCTATCCTGGACAACTAGGTTAGATCTATACGAGGCTTATGATTGGTGGCAATACCTGTTGCAGGCTGCGATCGCCCTCGGTATGTTTCAGGACTTGCGAGAGCGGGTTGAACGGTACAGCGCATTCTGAACCAGAGATGAGACCTTGCATAGACATGGTGGTAGTGGTAGGAGATAGAGGACACTGTTGGTCGTCTTTGAGGCGGCGGCGACTTCTAAGTCCACTCGGGGACCCGGGCGACCCGGATTCGTGCATGTGAATGGCCCGACGCGCCTATAAAAGGAAGTCTATCAATTTGATGCGCCAGAAGCGCTGTTCCTTGAGCAGTGGGGATCAAACGCCGCGCTATCAACGTTTCAACCAAAATATCTGTCCGTCATTACGCGTTCGGCCCCAAGAAGTCGTAAACAAAGCTTATTATAGCCCTATCTGCTATACTTGGAAGGATACATGGTTTCACCAATTATACAATGCAGCCGTATATTGGTGCGGAAACACACTGGTTTGCAGTGTAGCCTCTCTGTTACAGTGACTTCGTTGTCAAGGTCTCCGCTCATGAGCAGTACTGTAAGTGTCTAAGAGCTCTTCGCAAAAACTTTAAACTTCACAGCTGCCCCGAGTCTCGAGATCGTACTACAGTAGGCCTGGTGCGTGATAATGTTATAATTGCATCAAACATCTGCTCATTCACCCGCCCCCAACTTTGATATACTCCCAGATCGAAACTGTTGTCGAAGTCAGAATGATACATGAGGAGCAGCGGATGCAGTGCTCCGGATCATAAGTGCCTGTTGCCTTAACGCGATGCAGCTGTACCTTAGAGTATTAGGTGACCAGCGAAGGTAAGGATGTCGAAACACCCTGTAGTCAGGCTCGCGCTAATCCTCCTTTCCCCTACCTTCACCACGTTGCAACGCTTGGCCGTATCCCTACCCCTCTGAAAGCCATTCGTCTGCTGCTGGTCATAGATGTGGCATGAGAGGCGCCTTCTCCTCCTTCTCTTCCTTGCCTGGGTGCAGGTTTTGGGGCTTGCGCAGAGCAGCTCTTCACTCTTCACATCCTATGTACCGATAGCTGTTCGCTCACCGTATCTCAGCGCATGGATGAACACTACCAATATTCCCTTCAACACTAGTAATCCCTCTGATCCTGGGATCGCCCGCGCCCCGTCCACATGGCCCGTATTCTACCAAGATGCGAACGTGAGTGGGAGTGGATGTTATGTTCAGTGAAGTCACACTCACGCCTAGCAGATTCTCGGCTGGGCTGGCTTGATCAGAATTGACAACGAAACGTTCAAAATTCTTGGGGATCCTTCGACTCCTGGTGGCTTGAACCGCTCTGTCTTAACCAATATCCAACTTACTCCCACTCGGACCATTATGAATGCAACGGCTGGACCCATAGATCTCCAGATAATTTGGTTGTCTCCGATCGAGGTAAGTGCTATGGTATACAAAATAATAGTATTACGATGAAACGGTTTCTAAACTTATCAGCCCTCCGACCTCTCAGCGCAATCGCTGCCCTTCTCATACATGTCTGTCCAAGTAAGGTCTAACGACGGACAATCTCATACCGTGCAAATTTATTCCGATATCAGTGCAGGTATGTCTTCAATGCCAGCGAGGAGCTACTCTTTTCTCATTGCATTCACAGAATGGTCTTCGGGAGACCGCAGCCAACTAGTAAACTGGGATTTGGTCAAGACTGACCAGGTCATCTTTCACGAGCAAAGATTAGTTACTCAGCAGGCTCTATCGGAGAAAACGTCCCAGGCACTCGATGCGACTACCTATTGGGGCATGCAACAGGTATTTTGCCATTTGTTGAGGTATTCTTCTCCTATGTACTAAACGTCTTCGTGCAGGGAACTGGTGTGACCTTCATGGCTGACACGGATGTCAACTGCCGCAACCAGTTTGCCAACCAGGGGACACTTACGAGTGGGGTCTCATCAGGACCGCTACCTATCAACAAGTGAGTTGAGCCCGCGGTGTCTTGTACTTAGCATAACTAACTACGTTGCACCTCTCAGACCCTTCACTGTCTTCGCTATCTCGAAAGATGTTGGCACTGTTGGTGCTGACTTCACGGATCCAGCCATATGGGCAGTGGGGATGCTTCGCGACCCCGCAGTTGCTTACCTTACTCCTGACGGAACAATCGAGTCTCGCCACCCATACTGGAAGGCGGTTCACAATACTCCCCAGGATGCTGTGAGTACCATTACAGCTGTCATAATTTGCAAAGGTATAGCAGAGCATCTGACCTCAGGCTGATAGGTATCATCCTTCTTGATTGATTCTACCAATGCCTTCGACAGATCCGCCAAGTTAGACGCGAGCATCCTCCAGAATGCGGGAAAGATCTCCACGAACTATGCTGACCTGGTCTCTGTAGCTGCGCGTCAAGCTATGGGTGGTACAGAGTTGACGATATCGGAGAACGATACATCGAACATCATGATGTTCATGAAAGATATTGGGGCCTCTCCTAATAGCGCGTACGTTATCTCTCCTCCGTCATCTGAACTTCCATTGTGATTTGACTGTTCGCCGTCAGTCGTGTGAACCCCGTGGAGGTTCTTTACTCTTCTTTCCCATCCTTCTTGTTCCTAAACTCATCGTACGGCGGCTATCTGTTGAAACCACTGTTGGAGCTCAGCAACTCCAGCCATTGGACTTTTGACTATGCTCCTCAAGATCTTGGTAAGCAACTCATACCAGTAATTGACACACGAACTCACCTTGATTTATAAGGTACAAACTATCCGAATGCTACCGGGAACCTGCAGGCACACAATGAGGAAGTTGAACGTCGGTCTTTCTATGTTTTTTCCGTATTTCATAGGACTAAACTTAGGGATCAGAAACCGGAAACATGTTGATCATGGTTTTAGCTCATGCCAGAGCTAGTGGGGACGGATCTCTAATTTCTAAATTTGTGCGTTGTTCACTCTCTACGAGGCTAGTGATGCTGATGAAATGGTTAGTACGATCTTTTGAAACGCTGGGGAGACTATCTAGTGGCGAATAGCTTGCCGGTACCTTCAAATCAGTGAGCAATTATCGAATTTGTCATGTGTGAGTGACTTAACATCCAAACTCCTAGGCTTACTGCGGACCAATTGTCCAAAGCCAACTCCACGAACCTTGCGATTAAAGGTATAATCGGCATTCAAGCACTCTCTCAGATCAGCCACATACTCAACAGGGAGTCTGATTCGACTCACTATGCGGTAAGGGGCTTTCATTCTACCATTCTGGTGATGTACCGTGACTAACCTACTTCCACAGAGCATCGCGACAACATACGCGAATACATGGAAATCTCTCGCTCTATCGACCGATAGTTCGGCTCAACACGTGCTATCAAACTATGGTTCGAGTGACACCTCTTGGGCTTTGCCTTATAACCTGTTCGCGGATAAGTGGCTGCAGACCAATGTTGTCCCGGCTTCGGTACGTGTCAACAGTGTGTTAACTGGACTGTGTTTTGCCGCAGCGCTTGTTGTTAACATATTGATTAAAGGTATACACAAATGAGGAGGCGTTCCTGAAAACCCTTGTGTCCAACAGCATCAGTAAGTTGCCGCTGAACACATCCCCCTGATCGACATCTAAACTGCTTTCAGACGGGCTTTCCATAGTAAACGATCCCGCATCACCGTCTCAGCCCGGGAACACAGGTAAGCTATACCACCGCAAACTGAGATATCAATGCTGGTTCTCACTGCCCTCAGCTTGGACATTATTTACCGCGGCGACTGTCAGTGACACTACCTTGCGGGACAATCTGATTGCGCCAATATGGAACCATTTATCGCATAACGAATCGGGCACAATCTTCCCCACGAAGTTCAACTTGGATGCTCAGGGTAGTGCTACGGGAAATAATGCCAGGTTTGTGGTTCATTACCGATTTGACTATCTATGTCCTAAAGCTTCTTGTAGCCCTGGAGTAGGTGGGATATTTGCGCCCCTAGCCTTGACGTAAGTGCATCTCATAACCGACTAGGCCAAATCGCTCAATCTCATCCTAGGATACCGAATGCAACTATTATGGTCCCTGCTTCAGCGGATAACGATAACTCTGCACCAAAGAAGAAGACCAACGTTGGTGCCATTGTTGGCGGCGTGATTGCAGGCATAGCTGGGTTGGGCATCATTATCTTCCTTGCAATCTTCTTCTGGCGACGGTCGCGCGAGGAGCCCGGGGACACGATCGAGAAAGCAGTCATTGAACCAGCCGATACTGTCCCGGCGGCGTTCCCATACCAGTCGACACCATATGAGCCTCCGACTGAGGCATTTCAGCCTATGCGCAACGCCCAAATGCCGGTCGAATCTGGTGATATCGACCTTTCTCCAGTACGATCATATCCCTCCTCAAAGGCCAGACTGGCTGCTCTACCCTCCACGCCACGCAGGACACCGCCCGCTTCGTCCTCTGCATACTCGACAAGTGATCAGACTGCTTCCAGTAGAGAACCTCCCTCTCGAGCAACGTCGTCACGTAGCCGCACGACAGCGAGCCCGATATCCCCGCAAGAGGTTCAAGGGCTTCGCGTTGAAGTGGAAAATCTGCGTCGGGTTATGCAGTCATTCCAGAACGATAGGTTGGACCCACCTCCCGAATATGGCACTTCGTAGTGAATAGCAATTGAGCGGTTCAGTCGGTTACCAATTGATGTATTTTTTCGGTGTTGTTGGTCGGGAAAGAGAAGAATTTGGACTTATTCTTGCGCAAATGAATTGCTTTCTCGAATAATCTTCTACAGCATTGTATGCACCTTATCATACTTGTACTATTGTTCTACTTCCTTTGCTATGTATCATTGTCCAGCTGACCCCATCTCCATGGGCTACGATGAGCTCCTTGCTGCGTCGCGATCCGTTCAAACTCCATGTCGCGCTGGTTACCTCGAAGAAGTTCATGATTATAGCCTCCAATGCCTTCTCCGCATTCGGGACACGAGGATTGTTGCATAGCACCGCCGCACTGACGGACCATACAGTGGTCAACTCAGATAGCGCGGGCGGAGAAGTGTTACTCACGTCTGCTATAACGAAAGTGTGTCCTCGTGGGCACTTATAGAAGTGGCCAGTATGTGCTGCATAGGATAACAAGGCTTTAGTGAACTGCACGTTATCATCGAACTAGGACATACAGAAATTCAGCCCCTTAACTATGTCCTCCATTTCGTGAAGAGATAATGGTTCGTAAAAGGTATCATTGACCAGGGCTCGCTCTAGCTTCTCCCACTCGGTGAAGATGGTTTTTGCATGACGTTCGAGATTCTCAGCTAGCCAGGCTCGTTCTTCGTCTGCATCCGACCGCCTAGCGTCCATGTACTCTTGCAACGCGGTTGCGACTCGTTGATGGGCATCGCTTTTCTTCAATTTCGCTCTATCCGCTAAACCTGCGCGAAGTTCGACGTAGTTTCCCAATTTCTTCGCGCCATCAACATTAAACCGGAACTGCTCCAGGTCCACTCGAAGAATGAGAAGCTGGGTCTTCACAGCCTGACGATGGCTTGCCGACGATTCAGCGATCGAAAGCGCTAATTGGGCATCGCGAGAACAGCCACGATAAAGGAAGGCCACGTATAACCTCCAGATCTGGCGTGACTCGGCGGGATACGCTCGCTGTTCACAAAGAGCTGACATCCACACTTGTGTGGACTGGGCAAGCGTAAGTCTTATATTGATGGTAAGCCAAAATGCTTCCACCAAGAATCGTTGGTCGGCCATCGGACGGGGCTGGCCTACACCCATCCTCGCGATTCGCAGTGCATGTTCCTGAGGATTTCTCGGCGCATGATCGGGATCATTGAGAGTACGCTGCATTTCCCTTTGGTAGAGGTACGTGAAAGATGCCTCCCAAGCGTGAGTATGCGCAGAGCGTGTGGCTGCGACATTTGCCGCCTCTCGATAGGCGGACAGCAGTGGCCCAAACACTTCTCTCCATATCTTGACTTCCGCTGGCGATGCACCGTGCAATTCCGAGGATGCGGGATCGAGTGAAGTGGATGGCAAGGGGACGCGATCGCTGCGCTGAAGGAGGGTTCTCTGTTTTCGTTGGCGAGCCTTCGGATCCCCGCCGCGCGGCAGCCTATAAGTCTTCTTCAGAGCAGTTACAGCAGCACGCAGACGTGTTTCGACGTCTGTGAGCGAGAAAGAGTCGACACGTTGTAGAATACCCTGTACGGATTGTGACATGCTGAATGCAACATTATTCTCGAGAATGTCGAGATCGGCACGCTTGAATACCCTGCCATATCTTGCGCATGTGATAGCGGCTCTACAGGTTGGGCAAGTTGGAGGTTTCCTGAACCCTGGGGGAGGAGCCTCTAATCCAATCCACCTTTCGCCCTCGAGGTCCCTTTGGTAGTAATCAGTCATCGAACAATGACCATCCAGGGTTTCCACGGTGAATACGTGACGACAGGCAGGAATAGTGATTAGTAGCTCGTCCAAAGCTTCGCCATGAGGATCAATATCTGCGAGTGGTCGCTGCAATATGAGATCTACGACGCATTGTTGCTGTTCGGCAGTCGCGCACAGAGGGCAGACCTGCAAAGTACAGTCTTCTCCGCATACTGGTGGAAATGGGCAAAATATGAACGGTACGTCATCACAATTCTCAAATTGATACGTACCAGATGGACACCGATGGCCGCACTTTAGTATTTCGGCGCAGCGTATGTCGCAAGGAAGCCGGGCACAGATCTGGTGGAAATTTGAGCAGGACATTCTGGTACTACAGTAACTTGAAGCAGAGTACGAACCGAACCACAAGGAACTGGGCATGCGAAATGAGGACAACGCCTGATGGAGGATATAAGTACGAGGATCCATCACCGTAAAACAAAGAATAACCACAAACCATGTACATGGCTCCTGACAAGGAGCACATGGCTGAGAGCAAATACCGCGGCAGCGCGCATGCGCACACACTTGGCGACATGGGTAATGACAGACCGTTGTACACGTGTGATCCTGTGAGCACATTTCGGCGCAGGGGTGCTCGCAGTAAAGGCGCTTCTCGCACGGATGTTTGCAATGCTTCTTTCGTTCTATTCGCTCTTGAATCGCAGCTCCGTTGTTTGGCACATTGGCGGCTTGACAGCGTGAGCACTGTTCTCGACAATCTCTGCCACAGCAGCCCAGGATACCACCGCATATAGCAACACAGTCAAAAAGTGCAGGATCGTCAGAGCAACTCATTTCTCGATCGTGCTCGCAGGTAGGCAATGGCTTCCGGGTTAGAACAGCACATTTGACTTGGGAGAGGTCGTCAAGAAGAGCGCTGTGAAATTGAAGAGTTTTTCTTCAGAAACTAATATAGGAGCATGGTATCACCCGTTGACTCACCAGGGAATGGACTTGACAGTATGGCCGCATGGCAACTCAACGTCGAGCACAGGAGTCGTGCATTGTCCACAAGCTTCTGCGCAAGATTTCGAGCATGGATATCCGCGCGGGCACAGTTTTGTGCATAGTTGCTCGCATTTGACCGTGAGATGTTTCGGGTCATCAGAGTGGCACTGGTGAGGCAAAACGGGAGTGAGAAAATAAATTAAATACCGTATGATGTTACAAGAAGTATTCACCTTAAAAGGACAGAGGTGACCGCATGTTAGCCGAGAATCGCACTGCCTAAGACATCCACCTAAGGCCCACTTGTTAGAACATCCATGCGTCAGTTGGTGATTGTACCACTAACCATCAGGTGAGATACTTGGAAGCTCTCCCGGCCTGGAAATGTATTGAACAATATTGGGATGTTGTTGGCATGCAATGGGAAGCGCATCCCCCACGCATCCCGCAGAATCAAGGCGTTTAATCACATCATTCCACATTTTGCTCTTGGAAGAGAAATCCGCGGCGTTGCCGAGGATGTATAGCCCTTCACGAGCGCGAGAGAGGGCAACTAGGACATAAATATGAATGAACAATGTTTACCTACACCAACATTTTGGACACCTTACCATTGATACGATTTTCAGACTAGTGAGCTAATAAGTAGAGGGTACTAGCATAAGATAGACTGCACATAGTACTTACTCGCAGAAATCCGACGTTAGCTCGGCCAATGTTTGAATGACCATGAACACCTTCATCCTCAGTGGATCCACCAGAATTACGCACAAGCGACAAGATCACGATCTAGGAAAATTCTTGTCAGTTTGTGGCAAACAGATAGCGGGATTCTAAGGTAAATTAACCTTCGCTTCTTCACCCTGGAAGTTGTCTATAGTTCGTAGGCGGACCTTTGATGTGGATTGATAAATATTCGTGCGAAAGAGGCAGTGTAACACGTACTCTTCGTGTCACCTTGATGTGTTCTATGGTAGGTCCAACTACCTCCTCGTGTTCTGCTTCACGATCTGCGAGGTCGCGCTGGTCCCTCTCGTCAATGACGACAGCAACCTTGTTGGACAAGGCATCACGCATCCGTGCCAATTGTCCGAGATATGCGCACAAGACCACGATGTCACCTTCCTCGCTGTAAGGTCCTTGTCTAGAAAACAATCAATGCTTGGGCACTAAACAGGCTTGGTCTGAGTCGCGTACCTCAAAAGATACATAACCAAATCCACGATCATATCAACCTATAAACCATTAGCACGCACTTAGAGTACCACCCAACCTGCTCAGCATACCTCAAACTGATTGTACTTGCTCACGGCATCATCTTCACCTCCGTTCTCTTTGTGTTGATGGGTCATGAAGAAGACGTCACGATGCATACCTCTGACGTGGGGATAATCCTTCACGAGAGCATGGTCCTCGAGTTTAGGATACAAGGTGTTCCTATGAAGGAACTGTAAGCAATCTGAATGATAGTACGGCCGACTATTATTAGGATAGCGTGCTCACCGGATAAGATCCGAAATTGAAGGACGCATACGTCTTTGAACGTCTATCTGAGACATCGGGAAACCCGACGAGGAAAGTCGTTCCATGAGGGACTGGTCAAATCTGTAGATTTGACTCCCAGTCTTATGATCCATAGAGAGCGCTGTTTAAAGAAAAGTTAAAACAGCGTTGATGATGAACTGGGCCCACTATCTTACCATAGTTGTTCAGCGTTGGGCGCAGTTGTAACGGGTCTCCGATGAGGATCGTGTGCTGTATAGAGGGAACGAGGCTGCCGAGGATGTGGGCCTCCAAGACTTGACCTGCTTCCTCCACTAGCAGCACTCGAGGGCCGATTGTCTAAGAACAATGACATGGGCACTTTGATTTCAACAACACTGCCATAACAACACTATGGCAGGGAGGGGGAGGGGGATGAGACGTACCTTCAAGAACGCGGTCAGGTTTGCAGCACCTGAGATGATACATTTGAGACATGCTCAACCAGACATATGCAGGTGAAAACGTACCGGTCGTAGTACATCCAATGATATCGACGTTTCGCAAGAGCTCGCATCGAGACTGATAGCGATTATGTTAGTGTCACCGCAAGAAGAAGGAGTACAGGCATACCGCAGCTTTGCCTTCGTTGTTCACATCGATTGCGGCCATATATCGTTCTCGAAGTCGCTGATATTCGTCTTCTCGCGTCTGTTGAAGGCTCGCTATCATCTTCTGTGACCACACGTCGTGCAAACGGCGTCGCTCAGGCGAGGACATGGTCCAGATGCTATCACAGTCGACGAGTACCGCTACCGCTCGGTCTGTATTGGGGACGGGCGGTGGGCATGCGTAACCACACGAGGAGAAGAACTCCCGTAGATTATGGAAATCGGAGGGACGAACGGCGTCTGATGTTGCAGGGGCCATGCTCGCAGCAGCCGAATGTTCAGCTGTCTCTGCAGCTGCAGCTGGCTCAGCGCGGGTGTCGCTCTCCGTATCCGAATCTTCCGGCACTGGCGTTTCTTCAGACGCGATAAACAACCATGCCTCTTCCGGTAACATATCATCTTCAAGATCCATATCGAGCTCGAGCTCGTCGGAGACATCGCTCGCTAACGATGATGATTCTGACAGGTCATTGTCCTCCTTGAGATGAACAAGAGCAGCAAAGGAGTTCGAGGCAGGTGCAGCAGCAGGACTCGGCTGAGAAGCGCCAACTTTCATGGAATTGGTCTCGGCGGGAGGTGCGTGAGCCAAAGCGAGGAAATGGATATCCTCGCCGGATAGCCAATAGTCATAAATGGTGTTGTCCACGACTTCTTCGCGGCCCCCTTTACCAACTCGAATGTACCCTCCCTTGTTTTCCTGAGAAAATTTGTGCAAAATATCAATCCACGGCGGAGGGTTCTGGAGGTCCTCGTAGAAAGTCGGATTTTCGGTTTCCAGCCAACGGATGAGATCCTGGGTCTCGAGGGAAGACTTGAGACAGTCCTTCATCAACTCGTCAATTTGCTTCTCCATCTCCTTGACGTCCCGATAATTGCTATTAAAGGCACCAGAGAGACGAGACTTGCCAGCAAGCGTCTCCATAGCCTCAATCGAAAACTTCTGGATTCTCTCGTCAGCCGAGCGCGAGCCAAGCCGAACAACCTTCTGCGTAATATTGGCATCCAGAACCGAGCATAGCATGTGGTCGAGGGCATGGTTGGTGAATGCGATCATGAGCACTGGGCCAGCCCCATTGGCTAAAATGACTCTTAGGAGTTCGACGCCTGTAAAGCTCTGAACCACAATTAGATGTCAACATCGCGGGTAACGAACGTCACCTACTTTGCCTGTGCCCGGTGGTCTGTGCACAACGAAAAATTTGAGATGGTAGTTTTTTTGAGAATAATGAGATTACTTACCCCTGGATAAGCGCTACCTCTCTGGTTAGCGCATCGACCACGGCATCTGCCTGACTGGGATCCAGCCGGCTACGCGTTCTCAATGCCTCCCTAGCAAAAATTATCGACTCTTCGTCTGTAACACAAAGCTGCAAATCCTCTACTTCCTCTTCCGGCGGGAACAGTGACGCCAGCTGGAACCTAAAGTCTGGCACCTTTGCGTAGGCAGGAGGCTCCACGAGTATCCGAGTCAATGTCCCTGGTGGGTGATGAACGAGGTATCGGCTAAATGGGATACTGGTCGGCTCGACACGAAGAGCCTCGAGGAATGGTCGGACGGAGGCAAACATGACTGTTGCTTCGATCAAGACTCTGACACCACCGCGCTCGCTGAGAGGACGACGAAGCTCGTGTAAGATAGCTAAGTCGACCTTCGGGTCGAAAAAGGCCACGCGAACAGCGATCCTGTCAGGACTGTGCCTGGCCGATGCAACATGGTCCCGGACAGAACTAGCAATAGTGCCTAGGTGGACATCGATTGAGCCAGCTTCAGTCTGCCAGATGAGAGCGACGAGGCCACCTGGCAGGAGCCGCTTGCTGCTCATGCCCTCCCAGAAAGCAGCACGCTTGCTCGCATCGGGTGAGCGAGCTTTGCCGGGAGGCGTGTCGACATACATATCCACGGACATCCCCTTGCGATCGGGTTTGAGCATGGCAAAATCCACGTCGGTGTAGACGTTGAACAAAACCGTATCTTGCCCATCAGAATCTCCTCTGTACTTGCCACCTCCTCGTTGGAGGAGACCTGCAAGCTGTGTATGTTCGTCGTTCTGAAGGAGGTCGTCGAGAATTTGCTGGACCGAGATCCTAAGCGACGCTCTGGAAACACAAGTCGGTAAGTCGGAGGTTCGGTTCAGAGGGAAGCGGCAATATCTTACGTGAGTTCTTCTCGGAGTAGTCGGAATTGAATGTCGAGAAGCCTCTCGATACTTTCTTGTGGAAGGGGATGAGGTGCTCCGTATAGGTTTGCAGGAAGGAAAGGTGGGATCCGGCAGGTCAGCTCGCCGTGGGTCGGGGGAATGCGAATCTCAGAAATGTCGACGAAATCGTTGTCATGTCGAGGACCCTCAGGACGAAGGTCACCCGGACCAACGTAGGCATTGTGTAGGGCCGCAAGTATGCCTTCCACCGAGGTAGTGGTACGTGGACCAGCTTGAGGTTGAGCGACAGGCTTTGTCCTCTCGTACTCGCGATTAACGATAGCGACAAGCTGATCTGTCTTCGTGCGAAGATGTTGACAGATCTGCTCACGAGTATGGACAGGAGACGATGTTAGAGTATCTCTGAATGTCGGTGACGAGGTGGAGATGCCCGCGATCCAGGCATCGAGCCATCTGCTGAGGTCCAACACCAGTGGTCGCATCCGCGGGTACTTGGCGGTGGCGTTCTTGATACGAGTAAGACATCTAAGCTTCCTCAATATGTTACTCAAAAAAGACAGGTCATTGTTTAACGTACTGCAACAAAACCACGACGAGACTGCCAAAGACTTGTGCGCCGCCTAGCTTAGATGCTGGCGATCCGTCGCTGAACATCTTGTCATCGTTTAGGGCAGCTTCCATACACTTCTGCACTTTCTCTGAGACAGAATCGAAGTGCTCCATGAAGACCATGTACAGGGCACTACGTGACATATCAGCCCAGTCGGGAGCGTCTGGAAGAGCATGACATACTTGATGAGATGTGAAAGGATACTGTTCACAACAAAATCGGAGGAAAGATACTACAGGAACCCCTACGATCAGCATAGTCATTGATCTATTGAGATCGAAGTGACTTACTTGGAAAAGGGCTATATAACCACGTTGGAAAGACAGAACAGTGTTGTCGTAATTGGCCCGGGTGGAAACTTTGTCCCAAGTTAGAATATCATTTATGCGTTTCAGTCCGTTACCCTTTGACAACGATGACGGTGAGAAGCGTGATCGACTAGGCATAGCGAGATGAAACTCGTACCTTGGCGATGGCAGAAAGCAAAAGCTACAGATCAGAGTGAGTATAAAGTGTGATAGAGTGAGGGGACAGTCACGTACTTGGCCGTCCTCAGTAGTCTGAGAAGAACACATCAGTGTGCATCGATAGTGCCCAGAGATCAATACTCACCCAAGAATTATTGTTTGAAGATGCTGAATTCAACAAGCCAAGAAAAACATAAACATCAGGCCCATTCCTGAACGCGTAGTCATCATAAAGAAATCTCTTGAGAGCATTGTGAACCTCGGAGGGTGTTCTCGGCTTCGGGGCAGAAGAGAAGAGGGCGTCGCTGCCAGCACCAGACAGGCGAGCAAGGCCTGCCTGGGTCAGGAACGGCGCCAACGTCGATGTTCCCCGCGACGTCGAGGAAGCAGATGCGTTGGATTGAGATTGGGATTGAGCACGTAGCTCGGGAGAGAGATCGTGCTTGTAGCGGCACCTAAATTCGCGATTACAGTGTCCGGTTTTCCAAAAGAAGGAGCATGTGCCGTTGGGCATGGACGATGTCGAACCAGCAGAGGGGCTCTGCGTGGTGGGGCCGCTCGCACCCACTGATGTGCTGGGTGACGATGGAGCGGCTTGTCCTCCTGTGGCAACATGTTCAAAACGACAATCTGAGCGGCGACAACCGCTTGGTGTGTTGAAAAATCGACAAGGCTGTCGACGAGACATGACAGTGGGAAGAGGGGTGTCTAGGGTGTACTGCGAGCGCAGGCTGGGGGTTATAAGCCCACGTAAGTCTGCTGTGGGTGGAGCGCTGGGTTTTCGAACCCTAATACAGAGATTCGAGGCCTGAGACGAATCGATGAGTGGCATGCGACCACTTCAGAGAAAGTTCTCTGTGATGCCGCGGCTCTTTGAGGATCTTCATAAGTCGAGCACGCCGGCGGCGTTGATGCAGTCTTTGTTTTCTATTCGGTCAGCAGTGACACAGCTGACGACGTTACGGACTGCATGTCTGATGGACTCGATCGAGCCTAAGAGACCTGCAGTCGTACGCCTTCAAGTAATAGTTTATGATGTTGCTGCCCTCACGAAATGTTATGCCACTAATATCGTAGCGGCAATTGGGAGGTTGCATCCTACAAATCACGGCAGAGCAGATCGCTTGTTCGGCCAAGGGAACTCTCAGGTGACCTCTTAGTGGGAACAGCAACGACCCGAAGAGACACCATGCCATGGGTGTCGCCGCTCGACTACACGACTGTATCGCTAAGCTGACTAGAATTGCAAGTCTTTCCGGCCAGACGCGAGAAAGACTTGCAATTAAAATCTACAATTAACATCCCGTCTCTATCGAGTGCTGTTCCAGGGCATTAACGACCAGTTGAGATGGCCTAATACACGATGTGGTATCAAGGTCACGTCCAAAGTTATCGCCATAAATGAGACTTACGTGCTGGGCCATCAATTAAGCAGACAGCCCTTGAGATGTTCAGCGATTTGACGCTTGTGTGTTGTCAAACTATATCAGTTTATTAACCTCAGTAGCCGTAATTTTGTAGGTGCTGCAGTCGATGTCGATGTGTACATGGTAGTTGGCGAGAAAGAGATTGAGGCGGGGGCGCTTACGTCCAGTCCAACAACGGAGCTACGGCCGATGACAAGCGCCTTCTCCGGGCTTCCGGCCGGTGCAATAGCCATACGCGAATCATGCTACTGAAGTCATCCAAGACCAGGTTAAGTGGTCGTTTCAAACAACCTCCTTACCCTCGTCCACGACCCACACGACATGTTACGGGCACGCACATTAGCATATCTCAAGCCTGCTTTCAGGACATACGCGACCGCTGCGAACCCGCATGCGCTCGTTTACCTGGAACACTCGGGCGGAGCGATTGACTCAGGCTCCTTGTCTGCATTGACTGCAGCTCAGAAGCTAGGCGGAGAGGTTACTGGGCTATTGGTTGGATCCGAAGAAGAAGTCAAAGCCGTCCTCCCACAGGCACAGAAGTGAGTTGTCATCCTCATCGTATTGTGAGGATCCTAGTCATTCAGGAGCACATGACAGGTTGAAGGGCTTGAGCGGAGTACTGCATGCCTCCTCTCCCCAATATGCCCCGCCACTACCAGAGACAGTGTCACCATTGCTTGAGAAGATACTGTCGTCTGGGTCCCCATACACCCACGTCGTCTCAGCGCACTCGTCTTCCGCCAAGTCCATTCTTCCTCGCGTCGCAGCCAAGCTCGATGTACCAGCTGTCTCAGACATAACTTCTCTGGAGCACGACTCCTCTTCAAACAGTACAACCTTCACACGTCCGATCTACGCTGGTAACGCCATAGCCACCGTCCGCGCACCATCCTCTGTCCCCCTTAAATTCTTCACGGTCCGTTCAACCGCGTTCTCAGCCGCACCCTCGGACGGAGCAGACGTCGAGGCCAAGTCCCTGGACGCTGTTGAAGTTGCATCGCCAATCGAACACATAAAGACTGAGCTCACGAAATCCGATCGTCCCGACCTCGGTGTTGCAAGCCGTGTTGTATCCGGCGGTCGTGCATTGAAGGACGCGGAGACTTTCAAGAAAACACTTGAGCCACTTGCGGACGTTCTTGGTGCTGCCATAGGAGCGTCTCGTGCGGCTGTGGATGCCGGCTACGCAGATAACTCCCTGCAGGTCGGTCAGACGGGCAAAGTAGTTGCGCCGGAACTATATGTCGCACTGGGAATCTCTGGAGCTATTCAACATCTTGCGGGTATGAAGGACTCCAAGCTGATTGTTGCAGTGAACAAGGTGCGATGAGCTAGTTATATAAACCCGTTACAATATTCTGACAACGAGTAGGATCCGGATGCACCCATTTTCCAAGTGGCGGACGTTGGGCTTGTGGCTGACTTGTACGAAGTAGTACCAGAATTAGTTGAGAAGCTCAAGTCGCAGTAGATACTGAATCAAAGAACATCACATAATTCACGCAGTCTATACATAAGTACCCGATTGGGTGTCAATTGTAAAGCGAGGTTCGAGGATTGCCTGGCGAGTTCGACGTAGATATCTCTTTACGAGTTACCTTTGCCAAGGTCTTGCGTCGCAAAAAGATCTTACGAAAACACCGACTCCCTGGCGGGGAGTCGAACCCCGCTTTCGCGCGGCCGTACAAAGAATGACAGGCGCGTGTACTAACCGATATACTACCAGGGATTGATTTTGTGACTAAATTATAC
Organism: Irpex sp. Y119-03; assembly: GCA_037042295.1. Classification (NCBI taxonomy): domain Eukaryota; kingdom Fungi; phylum Basidiomycota; class Agaricomycetes; order Polyporales; family Irpicaceae; genus Irpex; species Irpex sp. Y119-03. The sequence continues at coordinate 68,323 of JAXQKB010000019.1, forward strand.
ATATATAATTGGAAAATCTTATGGCGTCTATGTACCCATGCGGTCACTGGCGGCGAGAGTGGCTCCAAAGGTACATATCTTGTCATGCAACCCTTGTCAGTCACTTTTACGCTGTCCTTTCACGCCCTCCTGCCCCATTCACCGTCGTAGTCATTGTCGCCGTCGTACTTCGCGACCAGCACTTTGAAACAATCGCAGGGACAGGCACTCAGCCTCATCCGACATCGAGCCCCTGTCTGGTCCATTTGCAGCCCTACCCGCCGATCGCACTAGCAGCTTTCCCGACTCGACGCTCACGCTCTTCATACCACCACTAGACGAACGATGACACCTACGCCTGTATCAGCAGATTTTGCTTCAGAATCATCTCGAGAGGCCTCTCTACATGGGTATGTACTTAGTTCTCGGTGAAATCATGGTCTAACCGCTCACAACCCTACCCTCACCTCCAGCCACCGAGCACTCACACCTCTTCTCGCGGGTACCATCTCAGGCGGCCTCGTAGGCGTTGCATGGATCATAGGCTTCATCATCTACTTCTACAAACGCCATCGTCGCGAGATACGTGCGCGCCGTCTAGGATACAGGAGCCATCGCGAGATGCTCGATCCTCCGAAGAAGCAAGAGACTTATATCATCCCTCCTGATCCCGCTATCGTCGAAGGCGACATTGAACCTGGTGCTAAGATTTACGACGACCCCAAGCTGCAAGGCAACGAGCTGCCGCAGCATGCGCGCACAGTACCGATTGCGCAGGCGGACAATTCGAATTCTGCGTCTGGGTCGTCTACGATGAAGGGGAATGGGGAGAAACCGGAGAGTGTACCGGAAATACCACATTCAACGTCTGCGCCATCGTCAGTGCCTTTGACAACCTCACCGACGGAAGAGAGACCGTCGCTGCCCCTCTCTAGAATATCGTCGGAGGGGGTGATATCAAGACCTTCGTGATGACTAACGGAGGTTTAGTCATTTTATCACGGTACGTGCATCGTTCCCGCTCCGTTGATAGCAGAATGCAAACTCACTGACCTTGTTCTTCAGATGTTTATGATCTACACGCTGTATTTGCTTATATTGTACAATGGACAAGTATATCCCACGGCCTAGTTGCATTGATACATATTTTTAATATCTCGTATACACGGGTTACGACTCTCCTTCCAGGCACTATATAAACATAAAACTTATTTTGTTTAGTCGGTGTAGGCACCGACGTTCGCGGGCTAAACGATAAGAGGAGAAACGTCAGCCATCGCTCGCAGGAGTCAGTCAAATTCACAACGCAACGTACCGCGACATCACGAGCATACTTGTACAAGATACCCCTCTTCTCGCGAATCTGGTTCTTGCCTGAGGCCTCCCACTCCTTCTTCCTCCGTGCCTGCTCTTCCTCGTCGACGAGCCAGTTGATCTCCCGCTTGACAGAGTCAATGACAATCTTGTCTCCGTCGTTGACGAGGGCAATGGGGCCGCCGTTGATAGCCTCGGGCACGACGTGACCTGTAAGACACCACGTTCACGGTTTGTCAGATGATACTGACGTCGAACTCATTGCTTTGTGCAGGTAAAGAGACGCACCGATGATGAATCCACGTGAGGCACCGGAGAAACGACCATCTGTGATCAAGGCAGTCTTACCTCCGAGACCAGCACCCATAAGAGCACCAGTGGGGCCAAGCATCTAAATTAATGCGTAAATAAGCTTTGGTTGTGGCGAACGTTGGGCGTTTGTGGAGCATACCTCTGGCATACCAGGCGCACCCTTCGGTCCCTGGTAACGGAAGATAACAACGGTTCCTTCCGTGATCTCGCCTCTCTCGAGTGCAGGGTAGAAGTCGTCGAGTCTACACCATTAACTTCATTAAGAAAGTAATTTCTTGATTCAGGCGCTGTCCACTCACTTGTCAAAGACTTTCGCATGACCCTACATCCGTTCACAATGTAAGTATCGACACAGTACATATCAAGTGAATACTACTTACCTCGAACTTCAAACCCTCCTTGCCTGACAGCTTAGCTACCGCAGAGTCAGGCGCCAAGTTACCTCTCAAAATCGTCAAATGCCCGCTCTCCTTCAACGGGTTGCTCAACGGCCTAACGACCTGCTGCGCGCTGAAGTCGATGTCCGGGGCGTCGGCGTAGTTCTCCGCAAGTGTCTTGCCGGTGACAGTCAACTGGCTTCCATCGATGAGGTCGGTGTTCTTGAGGAGGTACTTGATAAGGGCGGGGACACCGCCAACTTTGTGGAGGTCTTCCATGACGTATTTGCCAGAGGGACGGAGATCACAGAGCCAGGGAGTCTTGTCGCGGACTGCTTGGAAATCGTCGATGTTGAGATCGACGTCTGCGGCACGGGCCATGGCGAGCAAGTGGAGGACCTGAAGAACAGATATGTGAGTATGTCAATACCCATAGTCAGTAATGCTGGAAGCGTACGGCGTTGGTGGAGCCACCAATGATGTTGACCACAGTAATCGCGTTGAGGAAGGATGCGCGAGTGAGGATGTCCCTAGTCTGCGTGAGATAAACTCGACGTCATTGTGTGACGTGAACGTACTTCGGCTTCAAGTCAATCTCGAGGAGCTTCTTGACGTATTTAGCAGCCTTGTAGCACTCCTGGGCCTTCTCTATAATCCATAGTGAGTTCCGGATTAATAGCTTAAAAGCTTCTTACTTACCCTGGTACACAGCGGGGAGACTGGCCGAGTATGGTAGCGACATACCGAGGACCTCGAGAGCAGTGGACATCGTGTTGGCGCTATTAATTGAGATAATCCGTAAGCTTCAATCCCTGCCGATACTTTTTGGACGGAGATACATACGTGAACATACCACCGCAGGCACCAGGCCCAGGGCACGAATGTCTCACAACGTCGAACCGTTCCTCCTCGCTGATCTTACCAGTGATGAACGCACCGTATGACTCGAATGCATCAACGGCGGTCATGTCCTCGCCCTTCTTGTAGCCAAGGGCTGGGCAGTCGACAGTGCGGACACCAGGTTGGATGGTACCACCGTAGACGATGATGGTGGGTCGGTTGTGGCGGACGGCAGCCATGAGCGTTCCCGGCATGTTTTTGTCGCATCTAGTGTCAAAGGAAGTAACATTAGGAGCAGGTGAGCCGAGGTAGTCGAATAATAGTTACCCTGGGATGGAGATGTTTGCGTCGTAGTATTGACCCTAATATCACAAGTTTTGTTATCTCTCTGTATCTAATATGTGCGATATGGCGTGTATACCTTAACGACCTGTACAATACCGTGTCAGGCAATGGCAAAACAAAACAATGGTATAGTCACGTACGGCCTCGATGGAGTCCGCGATCAGGTCACGACTCGGAAGCCTAGATTCGTTGGTGTGAATAGTAGACCTTGAAGCAACCAGGATGGTACTCACGAGTATCGCATGCCTACAGAAGTGTGTGATCAGCGAAGTGTATTTTTGTCTCATGACAGGACACGTACCATCAGTACCCATAGTAATGGCATCGCTGGTAAAACCATGGGATTAGCGTCGTTGAATGTGTATATGTGCCCAAAACATGGATATACCTGATACCAATGGTGTTGAAGATCAGCCCAACAAGGCCTTCCTGCGAGCATCCTTCCTTGACCTTCTGTGCAAGCTCCAACTAAAGATACTGGTTTAGTAATCGACCCTATGGATCTCATCAATACTACGTACAAGATGCGAGTTGCAAGGGTTGCCTAGGATAACTTCTGTCAGCGATAGCTCCAAGTACACCTGAAAACGAGAGTACTAACCCTCCCACCAAATCGGCGAGATACCAATCTACGTTGATAATTGTCAGATTGGTATTTACAAGTCATTGGACGGAATACTGACCTGGGGCTTATTCATGTCCTCCTCTGTCAAACCGACAGCGTACACTTGATAAGCATGTACGTCAGAATTTAATAGATCTGCGGCTTCCATTCAAGACGCACACATAGCCTGAGCGCCGCCTCGAATCTGTAGAAGATCAGGTCAATCGAACAACTCATAGGTAAATTGGTTAGAGACTTACCTTATTCTGGGTCAGCTCGCTCGAGAACTTATTGAGCTTGACATTACTAGGGGCCGAAGCCCGGGACACAGAGTGGCTGCGGGTGATGGTCAGACACTTTGCGGACATATTCTCAGCGCAAAACTCACATCTCGACGCCGTCAGACATGACTGCAGCAGGGATGATGGTGGTTGCAGGAAGAGAGACAAGAGTAGGGGAAAGGACACGGCTGGGATGGCTGCATACTTTCCGGTGGGAATGCTGCAAGAGGCAGCAGTAACATGACTTTTACGGCCGAGGCTCGATGAGTGCACGGTCACGTCACATCGATGAAACTCTCGCGACGACAGAGGCGGACCGTCTGTCCAATCAGAGCGATCACTTTTGTCACAGGGATTGTCCGTCCTGCCGAATCACATTTGTTCAAGAATTTACTTCCGTTGCTCAACTTTACAGATAACCACTATATTGGCCCCCTTTTATACAAGCTTGTAGAACTCTGCGAACTCGTCGTCGTCTTGCTTTCGGACGCTAAGTTCTACGATACCTCTGACGTCCGTGGCAATCTTCTCCCCAACCAGGTGTACCAAGAATGCGTATCCCATGTCCGCGCCTGTAGTAAAAAGTTCAGAGGGATCGCGTGGATGGCGAAGTATTCGATTCACCTGCTGTTACCCCTGATGCAGTCCAGAACTTGCCATCAACGACCCAGCGAGCCTTGGGAACCCACTTGACTGCCTTGTAACGCTCCTTTACGCAGTATGAACACTTGTGCTAACCACTTCTCGAATTTACTCACTTCGATGTCCTTGTACAAGGACTTGTTGGTAGTGGCCCTGAGACCATCCAAGACACCGGCTTTCGCGAGAACCTCTGCGCCTGTGCAGACCGACAAAATATACTTGGCCCCGGCGGCTTGTGTCTTCACGAAGTCAAGGATAATATCCGGCAAAACTCCCGGACGAGTTCCGATACCTGGACGGTTCATTGTTATCAGATAAACATATCTACAGTCGATCAACATATAAGCTACCAACCTCCAGGGACGAGGATAACGTCAAATTGCTGCCCATCCTTGAGAACCTCGCTGTATGTCTTATCAGGCAAAACTCTGGGGCCAGAACCGCCTTGAATGGGATCACTAGTCACTCCAAGGTACGTGACTTTGACGGTTGTATCAGGAGCTGTTGACAATATGCCTTGTGGGTTTGCAACAAGTTCCGGGGAGAGGAAGCTGAAGAGTTCGATAGGGCCCTGGTAATCTGTTGGGCAAACCAGAGGGAAGAGTGCGACGGCAAGGCTAAGGTTGGTAGGCATCTTCACTTGATAGACGGATAGTGATTGAAAGCTACTCTTTCCAGCTGTGCTGCTTTATAGTCAATGTACATCTAGCGGTCCGAAGACATCGATGAGTAATCTCGTTCACGTCGCTGCGGTCTTGAAACCCCTCCTTCTTCTATTGCCAAGGACAGAATTAGCACCCGGGGTCAGCTGTGTCGTAACCATCGCTCTCACACAAAGGGCAATTCCAAGCATCAGATGATTGCAGCGTTGTCTGGTGTTATCTGGTGAGACGTACAAAGTATGTGATCCAGACGGTATGCTGTCTGACCTTTGATCGGACTCCTCCACTACTGCACACGCAATACTATGCATGCAGCGCCCCGAGCGTGAAGGTGACTGTCAACTAGTACTCCAGACCAAACTGTAGAACTCGATCGTTGTCCTGGTCGTTAGTCACCATTTCTGCCATGCCTGCACCGCATTAGCATTCTCATCAACGATTCAGGGCTTTAAGAACGCGTAGGCCATGTCGGCACCTAATATGCGCAGTAAATAATCAGATAACTGACAGATGAACGTTGAGAGGTCGCGACTGCGCTGATATAGATATTGCCTGCAGTCAGTCCACCAAGGCAGTCCACACCTCAAGTTTGACGATCCAACACGCCTTCGCGACCTATACCACCCTCTTTTCCTTGTACGTGCTTTATTTACGTCAATGCCAGTGCTTCGTGATCAGATGGCATGGAGCTTACCGCAATACGGTTAACCGAGAATTGGTTCGTAGTAGCACGAAGACCCTTCAATACACCGGCAACCGCCAGCAACTTGGATTCGGTGTAGACAGAGAGGGATATATCTAGCCCCCAACAATGCCTTCTTCTTTAGGAGTTCAACAATGACTTTTGAATATACTTGGGATTGGTCATCCCTGAGGTCAAGATCAGCGTTTCAAGGACCCGTATAGCTTAATGACCAAGGGCAGTGAACTTATAGAGGACATACCTCCGGGGCAAGGATAACGTCAAACTATTCCTTCTCCCCGACCTCAGCGTAGGTTCTGTCTGCAAGCAATCTTGAGCCCTTTCACCTCGGATAGATTCTTTCGTAAGCCTCAAGTAAGTCGGTATCACAGACACACAGGCTCGTTAGGAAGGACCCGGCAGGCTCAGTGTACTCTGGAGAAAACTCGTTAAGCGACTCTGTCTGCCCTTGGTAATCACTGTAGCACACTCCTGGAAATCCCTTGTAAAATTCGGAACAGCCCGTTTAATCTTCGAATGAGAAGACACATTTTCTGTCAGTGGCCCGAAGTCAGTACGTATAGCGTATAGAAGCGAACAGGATGACTTACCACATTGGTCGTGCTTGATACCCGAAGAACTTCGAGTGGAACTGTAAGGGGTTGTGCCACACGCTAGGGCCAACTCGCCGTAATCGTACCCTCAAACGAGCCGAGAACACCCGAAGAATACGATTCTTATTCATTCGAAGAGGACGAACCCTTCCTTTGGGTACCCTCACACATGACACGCATGATCACGAGGCGTATAGATGCGTCAAAAAATCCTGAGTAATGATGGTCGTAATAAAGATTATTCTCTAAATGTGATTCCAGATATTCCCCAAGAAATCCTACAACCTGCGGCGGTTTTGTTTTCATTCGAGCAGCTTTGAGGAGCATCTGCTTAGCAGCCAGAGGGAACAGTGCTGTCGTCGACGTGGTTCTTGGCGTTGACTCCGAGGCCACGGCTGGCGAAGGCTTTCCACAGGAGGCACTTGTTCGCACCACCGTAACGGTTAGCATCAGCTTGAATCCAGGCGTCACGAGCGGTGGTGACTGGAAAACATTGATTAGATAAAACTGGGGAGATAGATAAGGAACTTACATGTGGGGTTGCAAGGCTGGAGAGCGAGCGAGTCGATAAAGAGATGGAGGAAGACGACGTTGCCCTCAGAGCCACTATCGCACTGGTCAGTATATGTGTCCTGGAACAGAGCTATATCGGAATACGCACGTAGGATCAGTACGGGCGGTGGCAGACCATCCGTGTGCGCTGACGAGGGCAGCGTAGACGTTGTGGAGCAGGTTAGCCCAGACCTCACCGATGTCTGTTGTGGAGCCGTGAGAAAACGTAGAAGTCGAGAGAGAGAGAGGTTGCTACTCACTGTGAACCTCGTTAAGTTTGGCGACGCTCGAGTACCTCAATGGGTTGGTTGTCCTATTATGCGAGAGTAATGTCAGCCCCATAGAAAAACGTGAATAGCAAGGGCACGTACGCGGAAGTTGAGTAGGGGTGGCTACGGATACCACCTTTGTCTCCTCCTCCATTGTTACCGGTAACGTACTGACCCATGATGTAGTCGGAGGTGGTGCTTCCCTGGTGCAGCCAGCTACATGAAAAGTCGCGAGTACTCGTTAATATGGGTTGTGAGCCGAGCAAAGATAGAAGCATACTTGGCAAAGGCATCGGACCATCCCTCACCCATTCCGCCAGCCTCAGTGCTCTGGAGGCAGCGACCAGTGCCGCCACCAGTCAAGCGGTTGGAGATGCCGTGAGTGTTCTCGTGTGCGATGATATCGTTCTCGATAGCACCGTCACGTCCCTGAATCGTCAATCAGGATCAGTTATACCCCGAGCCTCTGAGAAAGAGACGTACTGGGCTGGTAAAGTCCCACAAGTACATGTTCATGTGTCCACTCTGGCCATCGGGAGGCGTGGAGAAGTCGGCGTTGTCCTCGTAATCAGGGTTCTGTACCTGGATAGTGACACGGTCATTGCCCTTGCCGCCGTTACCGTTGTTGTTGGTTTGGAAGCTGATACAGAGGAAATTAGTGACTGGGGATATCACGACGATGAAACCACTGCATACTTATAGGCGGACTCGGTGAAGCCGTACTTGTACGAGATATCGTGGATAGAGTTGACAATATAGAACGCATTGACGCGAGCGGCGTTCACGTTGGCTGTGGTGCTAGGAGAAGCCGAGAGGTTCGGTGGGTAGTTGAATGTGCCCGAAGAGGACTGGGAGCTGGTCGAGGCCGTTGTACCTTTATAGGCGACGGCATTGTTACCACTAAGTGGAACAATTAAAATATGCCTGGATAAAGTATAGGTATTCCACCTACGATGTCTTAAGAGACGTGGTCGAGTCGTGCCATCCACTAGGCGATGCAGTGGTGTCCTGAGGGTCAGTCAGGAGCTGGAAGCCATCCGTAGGGTACTCCTTGGTGATAGGAAGGACGTAGTACTAGTGATAACGGTGAATAGGTGTTTTCGAAAACAGATCTAGAATCAGTTGCTCACCGAGGCCTTGTTGACAAAATCCGTCAGCTGAATCACATCGCCGGAGTGTGCGTCGACGAACGCCTCAACCCATACGCTCTTCGCTTCGTCACGGATCTGAACGACGTGCGCAAGCTTGAACGAGCCATCCTCCTGTACAACATACTCCAATGAAGTTGGCCAGTCATTGTACTTGCCACCAATCGCGCTCTCGGCCTTGGTGATAGCATCCTCGCGAGAAACGGTAGGCTCGGCAGGAGCGACGGTGTCTGTTTGGCGAGGAGGACGATGAGACAGATCCAATCGCAATCAACCGGACTACTTACTAGGCTTGACGAAGCTGTGACCGAATGCGACCAACTTGTCGTCTTTGTTGAATGCCACATTGGCAACAGCGTTAGCGACCGGAATACCGTTCTATATGGAGATGCACTGAGTACATATAATGATCACTCAGTCACTGCAAAATACTTACAACTTGCTGACGGACGTATCCATGGCTGGCCGCCTCGGCAGAGTAGCCTGACTTGTATACGACATCGTCTGAGCTGAGACCAAGACGAGAGTGAACCGCAGACACAGCAGCGTCCTCAAGGTTCTCAGTGGCGCGCTTCTGAAGAGGGTGATCTATGCCAATATCGAAGGTCTGCGAACTTTGCATGAGTGTCGACGGAATGATTATAAGGATGTATGGCATACCTCGTACGAAACCTCCGGGTGGTAGCTCACAACGCGGAGGTTGTTGAACTCTCTAACCTGATGCGTAGCGTGCTTGGAGCTAGTGGGCCAAGGAGCAGCGATCGCAGAGGAGGCGCATGCAACCGCGAGCAAGATAGAGGCAAAGAACTTGCGAGAGAACATCTTGGGCCGACTGTTGAACTACTGCGAGAGGCAGAGAGAACTTGGAGGCTGTCTCAGAGGAGAGGAGCTGTCCGAGTTCTCTCTACAGGCCCTCACAACCTTTTTATACGACGAGGGTCGCCGCTGAATATGGTCAGCAGCAGGCAATACTGTTCAGTACGCGTAGTGACTGACTTTGCCAAGCGTGAGCAGCATATGCCCCGTTCTCCGTAGTCGGCCTGCGTCGTGTGGTTGAAGTCGTGACGAGACTTGTTCGCTGCCCGCCATTGTCAGAGAGTCACAAGGCTATACGACGATAAGATCCCTCACCTGTCTAAGGACATGCCGCCAAGACACGTTCAGTGTGTTGTGTACCATGCGGGAAGAAGCAAATGCAGATGTAGCCATGTTGACAAGAGCGATAGAACAACGAAATTGGGGAAAGGTGTTGTCGCAAGACTATGCAAGAGTTGCACATACAAGCGTTGATGGCCCGGGGGAGGAGAGTATGGTCTGTCGTTTCCATAGAAGACGGCCGATCGTTGTCGCTTCTGAGCCTCGTGTTACCAAGTTACCATCCTCATAAGGCAACACCGCCCATGGTGGATAATGATGCGAAAGGCAGCGTACTCGAGGAACCAATACGGTAATTTCTCGGTTGGCCAAACTATACAGCCGTACTTGACAGTATGCGTGTATTTTCTAGTTGGAAAGAGATTGTAGTCTTTTGGAGTCTACGAAAAGGCGTTTACCGCACGGTGCCGCTATCTATGAGCCACAGTGATATTTGTTGCATGCGCAAAGGTACTCACAATGGTCGCCAAAGGATTATATCCCCACTCGTCTCTAGGACATAAGCTGAGTGGCAGTTCTCAAAGCTAGATTTGATGATGTGACACGGTGTAGTTTGATGGAGAAACAGCTGTCGATAGTGTTCGTAGTCCCAAGCAGCCCGTAACGCGTTAACGGATCGCTGGAATGGCCTACATCCGACAGTCCACGTTCCGACTGCCAGCAGTGATAGCCATGATACGTTCACTGTTCACCCGAAGGCACGCTATCTCATCGCTGTGATCATGCCACATGGATGCACAAGATCAGAACAATGAGGTGAGACATGCGAGGAATGTCGACTGCTGTCTCGCAAGCTTAAGGGTCTGATATAAATGATTAGCCAAGAAGATATCGAAGGGTGGTTCTGCTCAGCAGAGCAGAAGATGAACAGACTTACACATAGATTGCGCCAACTAGGTCCCGTACGAGCATGAGTGCCAACCATCCATGTATGGAAAATTACCTTATTGTTAACACCAAAGGTAAGTATTATGAGAGTGCACATTCCAAAGTGGGAGGTAATCCGTCCCTCAGACAACCTGGATCCCATCCGTTCGGCATGGATTCCTTGCAGTATGATAATCTTCATGCGGACACTCCGTGTATACTTAGTAGTAATTGAACCGGGAGGTGTAGAGTGCGATGTTTGCACATGGTGGTCTGAACGAGAGTCGCGACAAGTCTGATGCCGAGCCCATCCCGGAAGATGCCGCAACAAGATGACCGAGATAACCGATACTTGTATCGTCAAATTCAAATCATAGCAGCCAGCCGTATATAGTAGTTGCAGTCATTGAGGTACGCGTGCGTGCTCTTATCTCCGAGCAATGATTAGACAAGCCCGTAAAACTCGGCAAACTCATCATCATCCTGCTCATGTTTGCTGAGTTCAACTACGCCTCTGATAATTTCGGCAATATCGTGTCCGACGAGGTGCTTCACGAACGCATATCCCATGTCGGCACCTACATCATCATTATCAATTCAACAACAAATGTGGCTGCGATGAGATAACCTCGCTCACCAGCAGATACGCCCGAGGAGGTCCAGATATTACCATCGACTACCCATCGGGCTTTGCGAACCCATTCGATGTTCTTATCCTTGAATGTCTCCTACGAAGACTCAGATGTAAGCGACGAGCGAAGACTCCGAATAAGCTTGGAATAATACCTCGATTTGGAGAAAACCTGACTTGTTTGTAGTGGCACGCCTTCCATTGAGCACGTCTGCAGCGGCCAAAATCTCTGATCCAGTGCAAACAGAGAGGACATATTTTGCTCCTGGCGCTTGCTTCTTCACAAACTCGATGAGAGCCTTCGGAGCATGCTTTGGACCGGAGCCTATGCCTATGCGCATCAATACAGATAAGTTACATTCTATACAAGGGGCGTCAAGAGAGATTCAGCCTTACCACCGGGAACGAAGATGATGTCGAATTGCTCTCCCTCCTTTACATCAGCATACGTCCTGTTCACAAGAAGTTCTGGGCCGGAGATCGGGTGGATGGGGTCTTTTGTAATGCCAAGATATGTAGGCTTAATGTACGTGGAGACGGTGGCAGGGGTGAATCCGAGATCGACGACTTCCTGGCTAAGGAAGCTGAAAAGCCCCAGGGCACCTTGGAAATCTGTCGGAGCAACTAGCGGGAATAGGCAAACTGCGAGAGAGAGCTCTGTAGGTGCCATGATATCTGCTGTATGTCGATGTGAAGTGGCTAGATGTTGATTATTTCTATCCGTTGAAAGCCTTTTATATAGCCACTTGGTTAATCCGTAGTACAGCGTAGACCAGTCCTCCCAGATTACGCACGTGCATACTTCTCCACGTCCCTGTCTGTTTGCTTGGTAAGACGAGTCACACGTCCCACGGTAGAAGCCTAGGAAGTGGTATGATTAATTCAGGGCACCCAGTAGAAATAAAGTAGGCTATCACAACGCACTAGTCTAGAATGGCTTGTCAGAATATTGAGCAGCTTCAGGCCGTGGCCGAATATATTGCGCTTGACGTGTTTCGAGGTAGTTCGTCTTCCTAGGTTGAAAAAAATGCGGCTGGGCCTATGATGAATAATCCCATGAGAGTTGAATCACTGTGAAACGTGAGAGATTAACGTAGTACGTGAACTGCCATAGCTGGGAAGCCATCACAGCCTACTTTCGCGAGTCCATATGTACGGGTATAAACAGCCGACGATGGCACCACATTGAATTTTGGTGAGAGTTTGGCAACCGGATATTGAGCAAAGTGGCGATCGTATGCTTTACTTCCGTACGCGCTTCGTGTTGCCAGAATCTGACAAACACAAGTCGCACCTGGTCTATGGCCTACTGGTTAACTTTGGTGTGACTCATCGCACTTCCAATCTATCCATCATTGATTTTTGAACGAGTTCTTGGTGAAAACAACCTGCCGAGTGACGCTTGCAGCATCGTGGCTCAGGACTGCAACTACAGCTCAAGTTCGCCGCTGCTGAAGGGCCAGATAAGCAACATTTGCAAGACATAGAACGAGATTTATGACTCCCCATCATCCTTCCTGCAGCAGCATCGCTCTTTCACAGATGCATAGACGTCAATCCGAGTTGGAGTCACCGTTTAGTATAAGCGAATCGCAAGATAGAAGAGGCTAAATAAGTAGAAAAAATGCATCTTTTTGTGAACTTTGATAATATAAGCGTGAATTACCGAAGTGCTGTTGCCATTACACAGAAGAAGGGATGACCACGCACTATACAGCCTCTAAATACATACATTTGGTGTTGGTTGACTCGGAAGCATGAAGATGATTGACCGCACGTCTATCTGCAGCTGTCACACTTCCTGCTGATCGAGACTCGTCACGCTCAGGTCACACATACGTACGAGATAAGATAACACTGGCGCCCATTGTGACTCTCATTCACCCAAGAGGGGGGCGAGATCCAGATCGGTGAAAGCGACCTCCCAAGGGGTCCCCACCCTACTGGTGCACGGGGTCTTTTTTGGCAACTTTTTGCAGGCGTGCTTGAAAACTTGCGTTCTGGTAATTCATCCTCATTCAATATTTTGGAGGAGCATACTAACGGGTACGCATGGGTATACTTGGTAGTTGAATTAAGAAACCATGCAGGCATAATGGCTATATCGACGCTTCAAGGTGCACAAAAATCACGTGAAGAATGCCCCTTTTAGAGTACGGAACAAACAACGATGATTACCGTCCAAAGTCGCAGATTCCTTGCTCAAAAGCGCACAAAGCCTCTGGCAACCAGCAAGCGCTCAAGGCCTCATACGACCAATCGCTGGCCGCGAAAGGATCAAAATGAGCATTTAATTAGGCAGGTGGGTGGGTGGTACCCCCCATTGAGGGACCCCGAAACTTTCGAGCTTGGTGTCTCAAAACTTTTTGCCGCCCCCCTCTTGCATTCACCGACGGTCAACTCGCTCGACAACGACGATGTCGTTCTCAAACACGACGCAAACAACGATCAGCCCACACAACCAGCAGCCACTTGTCACTCGCGACTATCCCACCAGCAATGCCGAGATCGATGCCGTCATCGCAACCGCCGCACGCCAGCAAAAGGAATGGGCGGCGAAACCCTTGAGCGAGAGGATCGCCATCGGCGAGCGTTTCATTGTGAGTGTATCCAATCTGTATCCTTGTTTAAATTACTCATGCATACTCCAGGAGGAGTTCAAGAAAACAGCAGACGAGGTGCCTAAGGAGTTGACACTTCAGATGGGTCGGTATGTGCACCTCTCTTATCCTCTTAACTCGCACTTACTACTATTCTATTTGCAGGCCGATCTCTCAGGTCGCAGGCGAAGTTCGCGGCTTCCTAGATCGCGCCCAATACATGCTTTCAATAGCCTCCTCTGCGCTCGCAGACTACTCCCTTGCAGATACTGACAAGCCAGGATTTAAGCGGTACATCAAGCGTGCCCCATTGGGCGTCGTGTTTGTCGTGGCTCCATGGAAGTGCGTGCTCGATTGAAATCTCTCTGCACTGATTATTTACTGGTACACGGACGATGGTCCGCGGTGTAGCTATCCGTACCTAGTCTCGATTAACAGCGTCCTACCTGCCCTGGTCGCGGGCAATGCAGTCATTCTCAAGCCTTCTCCACAAACACCTCTTGCCGGTGAGAGATTCGTCAACGCCTTGATAAAGGCAGGAGTGCCCGATGGTGTAGTTACGGTCAGTATGTCATCCTCCCTTTCGTCTTATCTAGGCTCACTCTTCTCGTTCACAGACCCTCCACCTAAACCCGTCCCAAACCCGTTACGCAGCCGCACACCCTCAAGTGTCATTTGTCAGCTTCACAGGTAGCGTTCAAGGTGGGAGAGGTGTTGAGCAAGCTGTGGTCAACGGAGATGCGCACGTCCTTGAAGGAAAGGAGAGAGTCGGTCTTACTGGTGTTGGTCTGGAGGTAAGTATACGCTCGAGCCTCTATTCTATCTCTCTCTTCATCTCCTCGCTCATCTGCACGTCCTTCACGAAAACTAAACCTTGTATTAGCTAGGAGGCAAAGATCCAGCGTATGTACGGCCGGACGCCGATTTGCAATACACAGTGGGAGAGCTAGTCGATGGTGAGTATTTGCTCTCTCCACATACGTCGGAATTGGAGGCGAGGGAGCGTGTCATAACATATCGTGCGCTGTAATTGATAGTTATAAAAGAGACGGAGTTGGGAGTACACCAGGAGGAGTGGGAGTGGGTAGATAGTAGGGGTACTCGATACTGACCCCTTTTGCGTTTGTCTGCTCTCAGGCGCGTTCTTCAACTCGGGCCAAAGCTGTTGTGCGGTGGAGGTGAGCTATGATTCCCTCATCCGTCCTAACCAGCTGCATGACATAGCCGAGCTAATGTCAATTTTATTATAGAGAATATACGTTCACGAAGCGGTATACGATGCCTTTGTGGAGAAGTTTGTTGAGTTGACGAAGGTGTGCTGTTCTCATATTAATTTTCTGATACTATGTGAACGCTGGCTCATAACTATCGATCCGAATAGCAATACAAACTGGGCGATCCTACTCTCCCTGATACCAACCTTGGGCCCGTTGTCAGCGTTGCGAGCGCAGACAGAATCAGACAGCAGGTCGAGGACGCCGGTAAGTACGCTGATTCTGCCGGGAGTCACTCTCTATTTCTACGCCATAGTTTGTCTTGGGCAACGTCTAACAACGTCGCTTTCTATACAGTGAAGGCTGGTGCGAAGGCCCTGATCCCCGAAGACCTGTTCCCGATTGCTAAGCCGTACGTCCCTAATATCTTTCTCTGTATCGCACGCTCAAATGTTGCCTCATACTGCATCCGAAATTCTTATCTTTACCCTCTTCACGTCACTTCACAGAGGGACGGCCTACGTTGCGCCCCAAGTACTGGTCAATGTAGATCATAGTGAGTCACTAATTTTAGTAGACCTCTGGATCCATTAGGATTTTGTTGGTATCTGACTACGATCTTACAATGTAGGTATGGATGTGATGACGGAGGAAACCTTCGGACCTGTAATCGGAATCCAAAAGGTCTCCTCGGACGATGAAGCCCTCCGACTCATGAACGACTCACCCTATGGTTTGACTGCCTCTGTTTGGACCAACGCCGAGAAGAACAAGGAGAGTGAAGAGGTCTTCCTCAAGTTCGCTGATGAGTTAGAGACCGGGACTGTCTTCTTAAACAGGTATGTTTCATATCTTCTCCTTCATGGAGGAACGGATGCTGAAATATTCTGTGCGTACGCAGATGTGATTACCTTGACCCGGCTCTCGCGTGGACAGGTGTCAAGAATAGCGGCAGAGGTGTTTCTCTGAGCAAGTACGGTGAGTCTTTGGATCGCACTCGGTATCGATGAAGCCATGATGTTGACCTTGCTACTCAATAGGTTATGATCAGCTTACGCGGGCCAAGAGTGTACACATGAAGATTAAGACTACGTGAAATACATCATCTGAGCAGAATTTCTCAAAATACATCTAAATTTAGGGGATCAAATCCAAGCATTCGGTATTCGGTGTGGTAGGTGTGGTGAAGGAGATTGCGGCTCTACAGAACCATACTCGAGTTCTAGTGATCTATAGGTACGTGGTGTCGAGGCATCAATACGTTGGAGGCACGGTGAACCAGAAGAGGTATCTGATCTGGGAGACTTGAGTCGATCTTCCCCCTTGATGCGCAAAACGGCCATGAACAAGGCCTCGGAGCCATACAACCTATGCCCATTTGCGGGTTTTGGATACTCCATTGACTGATACTGATCACCCCATTCCCATTTTGAAGTCGCCGAAGAGCCCAGGAAGTGCCATCATATGCAAGTTGAACTCCGTGCAAGGTAGGAAGAAGCATGTGGTATTGGGATGACAATATTGCAACTCTAATGCGATAATTCACTAACGCTGCGTTCGCAGCTAGACCCACTACCCGGCTATCGTTCAGCAAGGTAAAGAAAGGGTACTTCAAGTTGTATCGATGTACGCTATGCATATAAGGGCGCACATCGCTGCAGGCCTTCGCGCCTCCGGCGCTCCGGCCAGCAGCTTTGTGCACCACTTACTCAGGAAGCGTCGTGAACGAGCAACGGAACGACAAGGTACCAAAAATATTCCAGCAGATACTGTGGACAAATATATTGCCTACGACAAGCACAAAATATTTCGTCAGTACTGAGTGCAGTAAGTACCCGCAGTACACACTTCGAATTCCAAGCTTCGCAAGGTTGAGGACAGCAAGCGCGCAAAACAGTCACGTGAAAATCACGCCATTTTCTCGGGAAGTCACGAGCGTGCAGAATTCAGGTTCGATTTCGCCAACCCCTACAACCCAAAGACCCACTACCCAGAGGGTAGCGGGAATAGACGCTGATAGCGGGAAATACGATGAAGCGCTTGTCCACTAAGTTACTTACCTCCACCACTACCTCTTGTGATGGCTCTTCACATCGCCTGGGAATAACGCGGTATAGTGTTCACAGTAGTCAGTGGTTATAAAAAAACGACATTGACACCGACTACTATCACAGGTGAGGAGAGGTCATACCCCCCTGGCAGGACATAATACAAACTCCGACCGCCTCCTACAGTTTTGCTCCGTTTACAGTATGGTGCATCTGCATGGAGTACGACTCTCGATTAGATGCCAAGTATGGTCTCCGAGTCGAAGCAGCTATGGATAGCGACTCAAATCGACTCTACAAGAGGGCATTGCGTGACACTCAAAGGGTCTCAGCTTATCTTTACGTGAAAGTAAGGTGCAGCGGGGAAGATACTTCAGGTATGTCACATACTCAGGCTGTCGTGCCTTCGCCTCATTCCGACACATCACGCAGCATTACGAACACCCCCTCAATTCCCCGCCAGCTGCGCATTGGCATGCCCTTCCTTAAGCACCCGTACCAGGTAATAAAGCCCCACTCGCGCCGCACCCATATCTGACATTCGAAATCGCGAGGTTACGCCAAAGCATTGAAGCTGTAATAGAAGGGTCAGCTACTACCTACTCAAATGAAATCCTAGCCACGTCCTCTGGAAATTACGCTTCCGCCACCTGGTACTACCCGAACTGAGTACGTCGATTCCACGCTGGCTCCGTCGTTCATCTTTCCGTATGTATAGTTTACCGTCTTTTGGTTTCCGAGACCCTGAGAATTCCCCATTCACTACATCATATACAGCATGGTTCACGCATCATGACTGTGAATCGCGTACTCCCCACAATCTGGTTTCTATTTCAGGACGCAAGTCACGGCCTTCGTTTGGGAGCCAATCGCTTGCGAGCTACTCCGCTAAAGAAGCCTTGTCACGGCACGTGCTCCTTTACATTAAATGACGAGAAGGAACTTTATCACATCCTAGTGTGGCTTGCATAATGACCCATAACAATTACACAAACCTCTATACAGTATGCCGCTAGCATACTTCTCCTTCATCCATGCCTTTCTGCGTTTCTTCTAGGTAATTCGGCTGGCAGCTGTCCGCGAAGCTCGCTCTTCTCTGTCACCGTACTTGATCCTAGGCAGTCTTGGAAGGATCAGGTTTTATGGGTTTCAGTGTATGTACTATCTTCAAACGTCTCATGCTCTGTCTCATGACTCCAAAATTTCTCACAGCCTGTCAAAAACCGTGAGGAGTACCTGTTCAACCTGAGAATTATGCTGGCTGTATTTGAGCAAGGGGTTGGAGCCCGCTTGTTCTATGGACGCAGTGGAGATAGACCTACGCTTCTTATTCTTTTCAAAACGTACATATACGTTGCTGTTCAGTGCGCACTGCGGAAATCAAGTACATCTCATCACCTCCCATCCGTGTTCACATGATGCTGACTGTATCGCCACTCACATTGGTCATAGTCGTGATTCTAGCCGCCATTGTTTATGTGAACAGCAGACGTAGATGGGCCCACAGACTTCGTGGTCATCGTCTGGCTCCTGGGCCTCGAGGGTGGCCTCTCATTGGCTCCTTGTTTGACCTACCAAACTGTGACCAGCCATGGATTGTCTACCGCAAATGGGCACAGACGTACGGTGAGCAGGGTTTCCTTCTCAATTTTCCTCTAGTCCGGTCGAATGCTAACAAAGACGCGGCGTATATTAGGGGATGTCGTCTTCTATAAAGTTCTCAACACTCCAATGCTCCTGGTTTCCTCAGCTGACATAATACTTGAACTTACGGAAAGGCGATCCTCTATATACTCGGACAAACCCTCTATGGTCATTGACGAGTTGTGGGTACCTCCGTTCAGTAACACGATAGTCTACAATCACGGGAGCCAGAAGGTGGCTGCTGATACTAATCTATCCTGTCCCTTATCATGTTAATAGAACAGGATGGAACTTCAACATGGCAACCATGCCCTACGGGAACCATTGGCGTACTGTTCGACGAATGTTCCACCAACACTTCAACCAGACAACCACCCCGAAATATCGAGACCTGCAAACAAGAGAAGTCCATGCGTTCCTACGACGGTGTCTGGAACAACCTGTTGGAAAGCCGTTGGACCCTCAACACATTCGTCTGTACGTCTCTTACCGACTTCTCACTATACCAAGTGCGCGTACTAATTTAGTGTCATTTATGACATGAATACACCCACCACGGTTCGCTAGTACTCTCGCAACACTTATCATGCAAATCATTTACGGCGTGAAGATTCAAAGCATGAACGATGAGTACCTCAGGCTTCCCGTTGAATCAATGGATGCGTTCAGTGCAAGCAGAATGGCCGGAAAATATTGGGTTGATTACATGCCTTTCTTGAAACACGTCCCTTCGTGGGTGCCTGGCGCTTTAGCTGTTAAGTACGGCGCACGGTGGCGTCCTGTCGTTGAAGAGATGATGAACAAACCTTTCGAAGCTATCAAAAAGCAGCTAAAAGAAACGGTGAGTCATATCTTTGGAAAGTCGTTTTATCGCGGCACCGCTAGCTAAGCTATTTCGGCTCTTCGAGTTGCAGACTCCAACACCATCTATGACTTTAGAGCTCATCTCAGACATTGAAGAACAAAAAGATCCCGTCATACGAGAAGAAGAGGATTTATGCGCTAAACAGGCTACCGCAATTGCCTACTCGGGTAAATTGTCATTGCTCAACAACGAATACGACCATGTTAACCCTGTTGCTTGTGTTAGCGGGCGCAGATACGGTAAAGTCCCATCAGGCACTGTTTACGATCCCACTCTGACCTAGGGCATCTAGACATATTCTATCATTCAAACATGCTTTTGCTGCATGGCGGCGGACCCCGAACTGCAAAAAAGGGCAAGGGAAGAGCTGAACTCAGTTGTTGGCCCAGATAGGCTACCCACATTCGACGACTTCGAATTCCTTCCATATATCCAGGCTATCTTCATGGAATGCTCACGATGGCTTCCGGTCGTCCCTCTGAGTCTTCCTCGCCGTGCCATCACGGACGACTATTATGAAGGATACTTCATTCCTGAGGGTACAATAATAATGGCGGTGGGTTACGCGCCTCTCTCAATAAACGCATATTTACCGGCAGATAAATGGCCGCGCACAACAACAGAACGTTTGGTAAGCACGAGCTATCACACATATTGATCTTCTTCTCTTATTCAACGACGCGATCAGGCATATTCTTCGCGATCCTCGAGACTATCCAGAGCCAGAGCGATTTAACCCTGATCGATTTATCAAAGACGGTGTCATCAACCCTAAGATCCGCGACCCTAATACTATAGCCTTTGGTTTTGGACGTCGGTAAGTATGGCTCTAATATTGAACATGTTCTAAGTTCATATATTTAACCACCCCCTTCGTTACCTTAGTATCTGCCCCGGAAGGCATTTCGCCAAAGACAACGCCATCTGTACAATTGCATCGGTGTTGCAAGTGTTCGACATTCTTCCGGCCGTAAATGAAAACGGGAAACAGCTCGATCTTAATATACAGCCAACCACCGGCCTCCTATCGTGCGTATCAGAGTCACTGATAACAGCTTGTTTATTGTAGGACTAATTCGAAGACTCTACCAGGTATCCCGACCATGTGAATTACTCTCTTAGACCACGATCAGAGGCGGCAGAAAAGCTCATTCGTGCTACTACTTGACCGTGCTTGGCACTTGAATCATAGACCAGTATCTCCTCGGAGGTGTCAGCCGTTTCAAATATACACATGCACATGGTTCTGAGTGGCCAATGGTATGCAACAACTTGACTCAGCAGGCCGAGGTTCCTCAACATTAACAATGTCTCACACCGTTCTACTCGATAGGTGATGAGAGTCTACAATGACCATACGCATCACGCTCTGACGCGTTAACTTGAACACGTTCTTCGACACACATGTACTTCTGCTAGTCACTGTATGATATCGACCAACAAACCTTGACATAATAGACAATTTACCGTCCAGTCATCTTATGGAAGCTCTAGCCACTTCTCCAGCAATTTGGGGAAATTCGGGGTTCCGACACCAGTGACCGGATCCCACCCTTTTACTGCGCTGAATCCGTCCGTGCCACAACCCGGATTAGTCCCGTTGGTGATATCATTGAACGCTTCTTGGAAGCCAGCGGAATAAATCTAGACATGTTTTCCTTCAGCATGGTAATGTAAAAACACATAATCGCGGTCACTCACTGCGGGATTTATGAAACCAATTGGCTTTTTACCCAGCGCAAGACGAGCGTCGTTGATTGCATAGAGCAGCGCTCCCAACGCCGGGGCGGAGGCAGAAGTGCCAAAGACGCGTTGAAATTCGCCGTTGATTGCAACGTCGTAGTTAGCTCTGAGAACAAAAGACGAATAAGCTCATGGACCACAAGGTTTCTTCAAGCGCTGCTTACCCGTTGAGCGAGATATCAGGGTATGCTCGGGATCGACCAGTGGAATTCCAAATGTCGGCGGGGTAGGGAGGTGGGTGATTTGTCAGGAAGTTTTGTACAGCCGACTTCTGATATTCTGGCATAGCGAAGAAGTTACTGAACCCGCCTGCGGTAAAGATTTGCTCATAGACCGCGGTTTCTGGGTCAGAAATCTGGGGAAGGGGTTGGGTGTGTCATTACTTGCTGCGAATGAACGACAAAAGATAAACTTACTGTTTTACCAGCAGCCACCTGTGTAGCCCCGACGCCCGTAATGTAAGGGCACGTACCTGCAGGAAAGGAAGCGCTCAGCACATAGCAGCAATATTTGGAGCGGAACATACTAGGAAACGTTGGGCTGAAGATCTTTGCCTCTGGACTTGATGACTCAGTACCGTTAGGGAAGAGGCATGTGTATCCGCCAGCAGCCACTCCATTATCACCGGTAGAGTACAGGACGGTTACGCCCATCAGCCCAAGCTGTTCAACAGGGGGTTAACTCTGCGCAGAGCTAGGTAATGCAGTTGACTTTGTTAGGTACCTTAGCATACTCGGCGCATTGTCGCGTTTTATAGGCGTTCGTAAGCTGTGCCTCGCTGTAGTAATACGAAGTAGAGATAATCCAAGCGGGAGAAACTGTTCCACAGTCATGATCTGTATACAAGAATGAGTGCTTTCAAATCCACGTCGAACAGGAATAGGTTACCGTCTGAAGTCAGGCTCGAATTTCCATGAACGGAGCAATACGATCCATCCAACGCGTCCAAGAAGTCGTTAAACGAAGTGCCTAAGACAAACTTAAGACGACGATGCAATCATGTTTACGAGTGATAGGTACGTACCATTTGCCGCCTGATCGCTGTTATCGACTTGGTACAAAGTAACTGGCTGAGTCGGTCCGACTAATGACATGGCGTATTGCAGATCCAGGGCCGACTCGCCATTGAAGTTTTCCCCGGTTTGATTCATCTGTAAATATCCTGTAACATGTTTAACTTCAGTTATATCAGACGAAAATTTGTACATAAGATGATACGTGCCTCCGTCGATACTTACTAGCGTGGGTCGTTCTCCGACTTGCGCTTCCGAGTACTTTTCGAAAAAGACATCTAGGTCTGACCCGAGATACGCTTGGGGAGTATATTCGACTGACGTAGGGTAAGCTAACCCAGCGAGATAGACTTATACAAACTACTCGTACCGATTCCAAAGCTATTCTTCTCAGTGGCGCGCGGAGTGTACGAGAAGTTATACAACGCGCGTAGACAGTCCGGGGTTATACGTGAATCACAGTGATCCAAGTCAGAGGCCCCGTCCTGGTCACAAAAATTAGCGATATTCGAGTCAAATATATCTCAACACAAACTTTGACATCACTCGTCGATCTACGAGGAACGAGAATGGATCCAATCTCGGTTGATTCGCGCTGGGGCACTGTACCTAGAGGAACGACGTTGAAATGGACAGTGGGCGTGATAAAGTCGATGTGCTGAACAAGGTGTTCGGGTATGTGGTATCCTGAGGCGCAACCGATGAACTTGGTTCCGGTCTCAGTGTGGTTGTAAACATGATACTCGGCCTTCAAAAGTTGCTCGGCCTCTGCTACCGACACCTGTGCCTCGATCCATCCCGCGCTTTTGCTGAGCCGCACCCTCGAGTCATCTATACGCTGCGTGGAGAGCCATTCGCGAATATCTTGCACTGCTTGATCGCTGGGACGAAAGGTTTCAGCGACCTTTGCTGCCGACCAGTGATTTCCATAGTTTGCTGAGTCAGGGTGTGAGACATCTAAGAGGAAATCGCCAATGTGATCTAGGTTGGGTTGCGCGAGTGCAATGCGAAGGGGTAGTTCAGTGTTTGCTGGTGCGCGATGAGACTGCTCCCACTTGGCGGGTAAAAAGGCACGGGACTCGTGCTTCACTAGAGTGTAGGAGCCCAAGCATGACACTGCCAGAGATAGGACACTGGAGGTTACAGTGAATAGCCGCATGAGTCAATGAGGGAGAGGCTTGTACTCACAGGACGGTGAAGAGAAGAAAAATGAACGATCTATATATAGTATCGTTAGCATCGTTCAGGGACGCTTCGACGGAATCTCACTTCTTTGTAAATATCAGTGGTTCCGAGGTGGTTCCATGGTTCGACGAGGCTTCTCTTTGGGGTTCTCTTGCTATGATGTTTCAGCTGAGACTCAACCATGGCAACCATCGAAGATAGTATACTTATAGTGAGGCGCAATGGCCGATGTAGTGTATGCATTCGTCATTAGTGTCTTGACGATGCACTACTTAAGCTTCTTCACATTGATCTGCTTGGACTGAGTATTTTTAAGTTTTGACTCAGATGTTCAAAAATATGTCAATTCGAATGTACGAAGCTGAGCCTTACGATGGTGTGACCGTCATAACGTCGAGCCCTGGTGGAATTGTGATCTTGAGCACCTACCAATGTCTTACTACATGGCAAACAGCTGGAGGCTCGAAGATAACTTCATCATGATGGTAAGTATCCGTAGGTATCACATCCTTGTTAGCGCCCGGCAGTCAATATTTCGAACGTTTACCAGCGATTTCCTCGTCAAGTACCCGTGACCCAGATAACAACAGCGGCCTATGGCAACTAAAGTTGAGTCTAGCCTGAGCTACCGCCTTTCGATACTTATTTGAATCGTGATGCCAGAGTAAGCAGAGACTTTTCATGACCCATAGAGCGACTGGAGCAAAGAGTAACGAAAAGAAAGCGTACGTGGGGGATGCCGAATTGATGGCATTGATGATTGTATATTGATAGACAAGAATCCAGGAGTTGGCACATGTACAATGATAGTTGGAGGATCCACTGCACACCGGTAAGTAGTCGACAAAAATAGTGTCAACCTGTAGTCACGTTCATATGGTATTCTGTCTACAGAATCATTTATCATCAACTGGTACTATAGCCGCAGTACTACTAGCGGGCAAGTCAGTGTAAGCCACGGAGTGTTTAGTCAGCGACGCTCACAAACGTAGCCTTTCAACAACATCAATCGACAATCTACTGGTGTCTTGGGAAAAGAGCCTGAGGTCCCTGCAACGTCTGATGGATTTGCGCTTCTATTGCCGACCCTTCATGCATGACACTCGTTGAGACA
This sequence comes from Irpex sp. Y119-03, assembly GCA_037042295.1. NCBI lineage: Eukaryota > Fungi > Basidiomycota > Agaricomycetes > Polyporales > Irpicaceae > Irpex > Irpex sp. Y119-03. The sequence continues at coordinate 93,023 of JAXQKB010000019.1, forward strand.
GGTCAAGGCCCACCAGGTCAGTCGTGCAGTGCATACAGCCCACTTGGATCGAAAAACTGATAACGAGAGCTATTTCAGACAGGTTACAACCTGGCGGGACAAGTCGTGATGTCGGGGAACACAGTGTCTTCGCTGAGGCGGAGATGATCCCTCACGAAACTTGAACTGAGCGTCAGCTCGAGCTCATCACCAGAAACAGGGCAGAACGACCAACCGAAGGTCGTGTATGTAATCGGCTAAAGGGATATATCCAACGCCAAACGGACATATAAGATGCCTCGACGGGCGTTGCTGTGCACTCGCCGTTTCACTGGTTTTGTACATGCGTTATGGATGCCGCCTTTACGGTTGGCTCCCAGCAGATCAACTACGATGACACCATAAATGCGTTGAGGAACCTCGAATCTACCAGGTTATGCGCTTGTAAGTGCCATGGTTTTCATGCTATTGCGTGTACTAAATGAGCTTTATTTATTTATTATTGAAGTTGCCTCTGTGATCATCGTCTTCTATGACTGTCGTGAGTGCGCATACTATTAATCCTGGCGGCTTGCGCTCACGTTCAACAGTCCTATCTCTTGAACAAGAGGTAAGAACTGCCCACTAATTATAGCATATCCGCCGCTCTAACCTTTTTGTTTGGCAGATACAGCTGGTCTGGGTGCGTCGTTTGCACAGTGACTTTGTTCGAGATAATTGATGGCCCAATTGTAGAACAAGCCATGGTCCATTATAAAATGCGTTTACCTATGGGTAAGAGTTCCCTGCCTCTTTTCAGCCGAAAGACCTAACGGATACTGAATAGCACCGTTATTTCGGCGTTTTCTGTATTGCGTGAGCTACTCTGTCTACTCACGTAGTTCCTCTACTCACTGTTATATGCTGCCTCCTCTTCAGGTTTGAAGCAGTAGGTGAGGTGTGGATAGCCGTACTAAGACCGCGCACTACTTACTAGAATGCGATAGCACTGAGCATGAACGACGCATCGGATAAGGTCAGTGTAGTACTGGTGACTGAGGATCAATCCAATCTTCTAACCACATAATCATCTAGTTGTACGTATTTCGCACTTGAATTTACTCTTACTGTGGACATTGAGTCGTCCATCTAGCTGTACGTGGCAGCATTACTCGCTTACTCGGAGAATCTCACCCCTGACTTCACACTGTAGGCTCCTTCTGGTTCCAATGGGAGGTCTGGTGCTATTTGGGACTCGTATTCACATCGGAAGGTATGTGCTCATGATAAGCATACTCGTAGTGCAGAGATATTGAGTTATCTGCAGTAACCTTAATATTATGGATCTGGCTAATTTACAATCGCGGTCGACTGCTCTTCGCGGCTTTGGCGACGGCTTTCGCTGCAGAAATCACATCAGTCATTGCACTGCTGGCGATGTCTATGCCCGCCGAATACGGTACGTCCCAACTATGATATTTACACACTTATTATTGACGGTCCTCTGCAGCACAAACATTGCTACTGCCGGGCAGGAGCTTCTGCATCACCACACAGCCCAGAATCACCTTTAAGATTGTGTGGCTTCCCATCGTAGCGTTCGACCTGTGCCTCTTGGCAATGTTCATGTATAAAGGTACCAAGATATCATCTTTTGCCCGCAAGTCACGCCCTTTCGGCGTTGAACAGATGGTCTACCGACACACTCTCCTTAACTTTCTCGCGTGAGTTGGTCATTCTCATGTATGATGTCAGGGATATATTGATCAAATTATTCAAATATTTAGGATCACTGCATCGTACATTGCATGCGCCGTAATATGGCTATGCGCAGATGTTCGTAGTCTGATTCTTGCTTTTGTTAAGCGAAGCCACTGATAGCTCTCCATGTTATAGCCCGGTCTGGCCCAAATTCCTGTGACGTTCGCGATGGCGTTTTCCGTCACTAATTGCACTCGGTTGCTCCTCAATATTCGACGGGCTTATTACTTCGGCACTGACGACGACGAGCCAGGGCTACTTTCCTGGTCAGTCATCGCGGGCGATGAGCTCGCCACAGTATCTCGCGCATGGTCAATACCACGGCTCCATGGAAGGTCTCAGGCTTCTCGCGGTTGCCGTGGGGACTTTCAAGTTGAGGTCGCCGTGGAAGTCGTGGTGAACGATGACACTTCCCACGATTCGAGTGACGAGCGTCGATATAAAGATGGATATGAGCTGTCGGAGATCAAGCACACTTCAATGTGACGAGAGGTATGTAATCGTAGCTGCTCAGGTCGTAGGTGGCGTTGTATGCACTCAGTGCTAACCAGATATTGTTTTTAGGCAGCAGATATTTGTGCTTACCACGTACCGTAGAAATCCCAGACACATTGCCAGTTTATACAAAGCATAGATCCGCGACCTCACGATGAACATGAGGTGCGTCGTGACGTTGGTCGCACTGACAGTATGTCATGGTGAGTGTGTGCGGAGTGACAAGAACTTCATGCGGCGATGGCAACAATTGGTTCATGGCCACCGCGTAAAGGTGCCACTGGCACAGCTATGGCCGCCGGGCCGTACTTCCTGCATTACTTGGATATCATGGACTCGGATTCCTAGCTTGGATAAGCTACGATATCATGCAATGCCAGTATTCCGCGCATTCAGTGTTCGCGGGTCCTCGCCTATGCAACGTGAGTAAACCCGTCTATCTGTATTCAATCCTACTGACCGCGATTTCCAGGGTTCATTATCGATTTAGATCCTCATCGTTATAATCATTCTAGCTAGCGATACTTGGTCCGGGATGAGGCCCACTTAGTCCAAGCGGCAGCTCTCCTCGCAATTTTGACGATCATCACGACATACACGAGGCCGACAAAGGATCACCGCACCGGTTATCATCTGTTTCTTCAACTTCTTACCCAGCGAGCCAGCTGAGGAATCCTTTCTAGCTTGAACATCAACTAGTCCAACGTGGTATGCACGAGGCGCACTCTGACTCAATAACGCGTCGCTGTGGTCCATTACTCTGTCATATGATGGGAGGGTATGGCCTAAGGCTGTTGTTAACCTGAAGATGTGTCACCGAGACTCCAGTAAACTGCCATTGAATGTCAAGAGAGTTGGAGGGAAAGATACATACCTAACGGCCACCCGGTGTCACGGTGGCCTTCGTTGTCGGTGAAATATTGGCGTGCATGTTGCCTAGCACAGCCCCGACGGCGTCGGGAGTTAATTCTGAATTTTCTTGCTCAGCGAACGCGTTGAGAGTGACGTGATTGGACTCTGATCGGGCGGCGGGCCCTAGCTTATACTCGGCCATATCTTCTGGAATTTGCTTCCGATAAAGGCACATACTAGAGACGTAAAACCCAGAAACAATTGATGGTGAGCCATGCGTTGATTGGAAGCTGTGGGCCGGAGGAGGGAAATGCAAAAGTCAGGAAGGCCGCTAAAACTTATACAGCCGACGGATAAGAAGGCTCTGCGCGCGACTCGTGTTTCTTGTTCACGACCTGCACGACCCCTTCTCTCTTTTCTCTTGTAAGACGTCGGCGACGTCGAGTATAGCGACGACGACGATGACGATGGCCAGTTCAGGGCTCCTGGCGGCCACAGCAATCCCCACCACAATAGTATGGACCCCACTGTTCGTTCTACGCGTGTTGGCACCATTTCTTGTACTACTAGCTGCGCTTTCTACCGTCTTTTCACGACCCGCCCCTCCCCAGTCCCCGTCTCCTATAACCTCCGTCGTCGTCGCTACTCGTGCGCCTCGTCGTGCTGTGATATTGTCTCTGCTGTCGCTCTCTGCGCTCACTTTCCTCCTGGACGGCCTCACCTTTGTGGTCCTCACTGTTATCTCAAAGAAGTGGCCGGAATGGACAGGTATCGAGATTGGTGCAGTTGAAGGTCTCGTGGCATTTGCTGGTCTGGCCGCAGTCGGCGCATGGAAGGACGTTCAAGGTGTCGAAGTCTGGTTGTTCAGACGCATTAGCTTTGCAATTACATGGTCCCTGCTATTCGACATCGCGCAGGTTGTTCTGCTTGGGTTGGCTATCAAAAGTGCGTTGATTAGACACTGGCTTTCGTGCATAACTCACAAGCATACCCAGAGCCACTGAATGTTGTGTCACTTGTACACCTGGCCTTTCCGGCCTTCCGTGTCCTTGTAGAAGTTCCCCTGTTGTTCGCCCTTGGTAACCCTCGTGTCTCGTATTCCCCGGCCCTAAACTCGGAGGAAGAAGCCACCGATTCCACACATCTTTTGCAGTCCAGTGACTCCACCGCCGTGGCATCCACTGGTTTGTCACTGGCTCCGGAGGCAAGCAAGTACGGTACATTCAGGACAGGACGCTCTTTGGCTCCCAGTGTGTCAAACCCCACGACACGGACTCCTACTCCGGCGCCGTCTACTGCTCGCATCCCTGCCTCAAAGGTATGTGCAGATTATATGGTATCATGCGTTGGTATTTAATTGTCACATCAGGGTGGTTCTCGCTCTCAGGACAAGGAAGAGATTAACCCAGATCCCTCCTGGGGCGAGCTCTTGCATCGTCTTGGTCGCATCGCGCCGTACCTCTGGCCATCGAAGAGCCGCGCTCTTCAACTGCTTGCGGCTCTCTGTATTGGTTTGGTGGTCGTTGGTCGCTTCGTCAACTTCCTTGTCCCGCTTGCATTCGCACAGGTCGTTCGCATTTTCGAAGAGGGATCAAAGGTCTCCCCATGGCCATATCTCTTCTCGTATGTCGGTCTGCGCTTCTTGCAATCGTCGGGTGGTTTGGCAGCTCTTCGAGATGTAAGTTCCCAAGTTCACACATGCCTTGTATGCGTCTTATACGTCTTGCTGTAGGTTCTCTGGGCCCCTGTTCTGCAATATTCTGATCGCGGTAGGTGTTCTTTGTACATTCTGTCCAGTCTCCTAACTCATGAGACTCGTAGAAATGTCCTTGCTTTCTTTCAACCATTTGCTCAATCTCTCATTCAACTTCCACACGCACCGCAAGACGGGCGAAGTTCTACGCATCCTGGACCGTGGTGCCGCTATCAACCACACCCTCGAGCTACTCTTGTTCAACATTGTCCCAACATTTGTGGATATCTTTGTAGCTCTAATCTTCTTTACGATCTACTTCGAGTGGACTCTATCACTTGTTATCTTCTTCGTTTTCGTGGCGTATGGTGAGTGCATACGTTTGCTATCCAGATGAACAGCTCTGACATACATTTCCAGTCGCTGCAAGTGTCATCCTTACACGCTACCGCACCAAGCTACGGAGACAGATGAATGAACGTGACGTGGTATGTAAATCCTTTTGTGCGAGAGGGTTGGTTCTTAAATGTGATGTGCTCCAGGTAACACGCGGGATTCACACCGACTGCCTCCTCAACTATGAAACTGTGAAGTACTTCAATGGAGAGCAGCACGAAAGTGACCGCTACGATGACGCTATCAGAGGCTATCAAACAGTCGAATACAAGGTCATAGGTACGAAGTATCCCACATAATTTGTGGCGTTCAGTGCTAACATGGGCTATAGCGTCCTTGAATCTACTCAACCTCGTCCAGAATTTCATCATCGTGAGTACATCGCGACCGGGAATCGGATGGCTTCGTACTGACTACGCAATTGTAGACCGTTGGCCTGCTGGTAGGCTCTATGATTGTCGCCTTGCGCGTCGTCAATGGCCAGTCGCAGCCGCACGAGTTTGTTTTCTTCATTACTTACCTCGCTCAGGTAAGTCTATGGGTCTAATGGTGTGTACCCTCGCTAATCTTTTGTCAATCAGCTCTATGGGCCTCTGAATATGCTCGGGTTCATCTACCGTTCCGTCAACCAGTCGCTGGTGGATACCGAGAAGCTGTTGAAGCTCCTCAACGAACCAACCGAAGTTAATGACAAGCCTGACGCCCCCGACCTGATCGTTGAGGATGGATCAATCGAATTTGGTATGTGCAACGATTCTTCAGCTTCAGTAGTGTTCTCATTATGTGCGCAGAGAACGTTACCTTCTCATACGATGGTCGCACGACTGCTCTCAATGGCGTCTCTTTCAAGGTTCCTAAGCGTTCTTCTGTTGCGCTAGTTGGAGAGTCCGGCTCTGGGAAATCAACGATCTTGCGTCTCCTCTACCGGTTCTACGACCTCAAAGAGGGCGAAGGCAGGATCCTGATTGATGGAAAGGATATCCGCGACGTCACACAGGCCAGCTTGCGTAAGGCAATCGGTGTTGTTCCTCAGGACCCTGTCCTTTTCAATGCTAGCATCGGGTACAACATTGGCTACGGTAAATTTGGAGCCACCGCTGAGGAAATCGAGGCCGCTGCGAAGTCCGCACAGATGCACGAACGCATCGTGACCTTCCCTGACGGCTACGACACAAAGGTCGGCGAGCGCGGTATTCGTCTGAGCGGGGGAGAGAAGCAGCGTGTCGCTATCGCGCGCACTTTGCTCAAGAATCCCCCAATCTTGCTTTTGGATGAGGCCACCAGGTAGGTTTGCAGTTATCAATTCGCTTCCTGGCCAGGTGACTGATCATGTGCGCAGTGCTCTGGACACATCTACTGAGAAGGACATTCAGAACGCCTTGCAGCACCTCGTTGAGGGCCGTTCGTCCCTGTCAATCGCCCACCGTCTTTCGGTACGTAAACGAGTATGCTCGATTTTCACACGCATGCTCATTAATCGTGTATTGTTGTATACAGACCATCAAGTCCGCTGACTTGTACGTGATTCCGTCTTACGTTGTAACTCAATCTTGACACTGATGTTCTGCATTCGTCAGAATCCTTGTACTCAAGGATGGCCAAATCGTCGAGCAAGGAAATCACACTGAGCTGCTTGCCAAGGGCGGCGTCTTCGCCTCGATGTGGGCCGACCAGGTTTCCGCAACTGAAGGCGTTTCTCCTGCTGACAAGAAGAGTGCTCTTGCTGGCTACACGGTCGACGATGAGCCTATCGCGCAGGAAGCTATCACCGCGGAGCCTCTCGTCGATACTCCTGAGGTTCAAGCTGGCGAAATCCCTGAGGTTGCCGACCCCGCGGTTGTCGAAGCTACAGAATCTTCCGCTGTCACGGACGGTGCAATTGCATTCCCATCTGAGGCTGTTGAACAGGACGATAGTGTAAAGGCAGAACCTTCCGCACCGGTTGCGTTCCCGACCTCCGGTGAAGAGGCTGTCGCATTCCCTGCTACCGATGCTCCTGCTGCTGCCATTGTCCCAGCTTCTGAGGCTAAGGAGAGCGAGGCACCTGTTGCATTCCCCTCTGAAGGCCGTGACAGCCCAGCGCCCGCAGGACTTGCGTTCCCAGGCTCGGATTCAGGTTCCGTTAACACGCCTTCGGTTGGTGGAACTCCTGGTGTCACATTCCAGGACGTACCCACACCAGCCCGCGATGGTGCATCGCCGGATCTTGATCAGGATGGCAAGAGGAGAAGGACGCTTTCCACCCAGGGCATCCAGCGCCTCGCCAGGAGAATCTCGATTTCTGGTCGCCGTCAGGGCTCGTCAAGCTCAATTCCTGCCGCTATTTTCAATTCGCTCAAGCGTGACAATAGCTCGGTGTCCAGGGACTCGAAGGAATTGGCCCGGGAGGACTCAAACAAGGATGGGAGTGTGCGTGAGGACGGCAGTCTCGTCAACTCTGCCGCTGCTAGTCCCAGCATTCCTAACGATAGCCCGTCCGCAAGCGTGTCGAGCGATATCAACAAGACGAAGACGAAGAAAGACAAGAAGAAAGAGAAGAAGAGGAAGAGCACCAACCTGGGCACAAGCATCAGCCAGGACTAATTTTTGGCATGCATCGTGTTGATGGCCTTCTGGCGTACGTTTCTGTGGAAGTTTTCACTCATCTCCCCACATGCACAGCTTAATCTCGCTTTTGTTGTTTGCGTATACCACATCACGTTCACACCCACTCAATCTACTATCACCATTCACGAACTGTTACGACTTGGAAATTTCTTTTCCTTTACTTCTTACTGTAGTAATACAGCCCCCTCACCGTTGCATTTGGAATCCGATTTGTTGTTAGCACCGCGCTGTCTCAGTTCTGGAGTCGATATTTTCTGCAATCTAGCCTACTTACTGCGCACTGGTCGTGTTCGCTTGAGATTGCGGCGTTGTCGCTGCAATCAGAAGCACTCGGAGACGCGCGTGCAATGAATTGCGCCTCAGCTCGTGACCTGCGGCCGGCGCCCAGGTGGTCCGTGCGCGTCACAGCTCCTCCCCAGTCGGTCACACTTTGGCGTGGGGCAGAAAAAATGTGACGATCGTGACACCGCTTTTTCCCCCAAATGGCAAGCACCACTTCGGTCTAGGCTGGGAGAAGAAGGTTTGCGAGGGCGGAGTTTGAAACGAGAACAGCATATAAACCGCGAGGGTACGGTCTCCCAAAACCAAACCCCTCTCTCTCTAGTCCCCTCACCTGCTTTCGGTCTCGCGTTTCCGGTTTCGGTTTCTCAAGTTACGAAAAGTCTCGCGGTTACTAGTGTAATATCAGAATCATGTCTGCAAAGGTTTACGTTGGGTCAGTTTTGTCGTACCCGTGTCTCCTACATGCGGATCCCCTCTGGCTGCGTCTGGAGGGTGTGTCCGTGGCTAATAGTGCTCTTGTGTCCCTCATGTAGCAACTTGTCGTGGAATACAACCGATGATTCCCTACGTGCAGTCAGTTTGATTCTCTCGACGTCGAGATCTCTTCCGAGGTCTCGCGTCTCATCTACGAACCGTGTCTGATGATATCTTTCTGCTCGTTGCGCGTCGTTTCCGTGCTATTTAGGCGTTCGGTCAATTCGGTCAGATCCTCGATGTACGCAATCGTTCGCAATATTCTTCGTACCCACAATCGTACACAACGGGTCTCAGATCTATCGGAGACTGACTATTTTATTGCTTTTTTTAGTCGATCGTGATGCGCGATCGTGATACCGGCCGCTCTCGTGGCTTCGGGTTCGTCACCTTCAGCACTTCTGCTGAGGCATCGAACGCCATCGCCAGCCTCAACGAGCAGGAGCTCGACGGCCGCCGCATCCGTGTTAACCTCGCCAACGCCCGTGGCTCTGGTGGAGGAGGCGGAGGTGGAGGATACGGTGGTGGAGGAGGTGGATACCAGGGTGGCGGAGGCTACCAAGGTGGTGGAGGCTACCAGGGTGGAGGAGGTTACGGGGGTCAGTGTTAGTGTTTTAAACTTTGGACTGAAGTAGGTCTGACCCAATATTTTAGGAGGATACGGCGGTGGCGCTCAGTACGGTGGTGGCCAAGGCTTCCAGGGCGGAGGCTCTGCTGGTGGCTATGGCGGCTACAGCCAAGCCCCTCAAGGCGGCTACGGCGGCCAACCTGGCTACTAGATAACATGTCCAGGTATGCCGCGTGCTGATCAATGTCTGCTACATCGACTAACATTACTTCAACAGCGCCCTGATCTTCCTCACCTCTCACGCTTTCTCGTTTTCCCTCAATTTCTTTTCCATGCTTTCTCATCTTGACCACCCGCACACCACAACTGTCCTTACTGCCTGTCGTTGCCTTTACTTGCACTCGTCGCGTTTCTCGTCGTTCCTGGCTCGCAATCCGGCTTGTACTTGTACGATCAGTTGTATCACCTACTCGTCCTTCGTCTCCGTTCCCCCTGCTCTCTCTAGTTCGCCCCCGTCGTTGTGGGTGGGTGTGTCTGCCTAAATGCTTACTTGCTACGTATACTCCTGTATCATCATATTTCTTCGCGGTGTATATGATTTCATAGCCTTGTGCTCAGCTCTCAAACCTCCAGTGTGACCTTCGCGTTCTGTGCTTTAGAGTATCGTAAGCTTAAGAATCATTGTGTGGACGTATGTGTTCATTCATTCGTTGATGATTCAACTTGAAGCTTGAGGAGCTGTGCGATGGCTTGCACAATGCAGATCGACTACTCATCAAAACTATTCGGTAGTACATGAAATACGTGCTGAACGATACTTTCACATAAAAAGGCTAGCAACGGCAATCGTACATAACTCGACGGGTGCTAACTTGCAAACAGGCTGTGTTCCGACTAACTTCACACGGGTAATGCTATCTACTTCCTCGGTTCCAGCTTAACCACCAGCGGACCTCGAACCATCACATGTGCATCCCTAATGTCCTTCTCCCACCTGTCGAGGTCATATCCCTCCGCGGGCGACATCCTAAACCTCTGCACCATCAACGCCGCCAGACACCTTAGCTGCATCAACGCTAGATTCCGTCCCGGGCATGCTTGGGGGCCAACGGAGAAGGGGGCAAATACAACCTTGTTGTGTATTAATTGTTCCTTAGGAATAGTGATGGGGCCAGAGGAGGAAGAGGAAGAGGGAAGGGTGTAGGACGCCTGGTCGAGCCAACGGTCGGGCCAGAACGTGTCGGGGAGGGGAGAGAAGGCGGAGGGGTTGTGGTTGAGGGAGGTGAAGTGGTTAGAGACGTTAGTTCCTTCGGGGACGAAGCTGTAGTATATATGAAAGTAGGAGAGATAAGATGGAAATGAGCTCGAAATCAGTATCTCCTGTACTGGTGATTAATGGAGTAAGACGCACTACGACCCGATCATGGCTCCTCCGCTCCCAAGTGGGACTCTTCTTTGAAGTCCCGAGAGTACAGGAGACAGTACTCGCAAGGTCTCGTCTCTGTTGAATGATAGTTCAGAATCCAATGATTGCCTCCAGCGTATGCAAAGCGCATACAGATGGCAATGACTTACATGCACGCGTTTAGATAAGGCATCTCCGCCAGACGACGGAAGTCATATGGCAGTTCGCCATCAGGAAACACCTTATTGACCTCCTCGTTCAATCTGTCGCAGCAACCCGGGTTCCTCATCATGCAGTACAAGAAGTTGGATGTTGTCCCCGCAATGGTGTCCGAACCACCTACCACAGCTGCGAGAGCATCTGCAGCCGCATGTCTATTGCGTTCTTCGCTCTTATCGCTGTCGCCTTCGCCTGACTGCAAGGATCAAATATTGGATGAGTGTTGTTAACAGAGTGCAGGTGAGGGATTCGGCTTACAAGCCTGTACCACAGATCTTTGGACTGCGAACCGACAGTCGCCCGGTGGGACGCGTAGTTATTCGCGATGTGCTTGAACTTGTTGAATGCGTTGCCACTTCCAAGTATTGCCTTAAGGAATGGTATAGACCAAGGGATGACGGATATGATGCTCATAGCGCTATGGGAAGGATAAGCATGTCTCCGTGGTCGATAGCGACGTCACTCACATCATAGCTTCATCTAACAAGCACCATATACCTTCGATATCGTCCGCAGCTTTCAGCATACCGAAGTCTCGTGCAAAACTTTATGGCGAATAGACTGATTAGTCGCCATGTGCATATCGCTAGGAGACAGATACTTACACGAGCTGGCCCATGAAGTCGTACCTGGAAGGAAAACATACAGCCATCCGTTCGGAACCCTTCAGTCATTCCTCGGAGATAAGAGAATGCCCACGGCGTACCCATAGTAGCTCATCCAAGCAGAAATGTCGATGCCTTGCCCCATACGCTCTGTCAATTTGCTCAAGAGTAGATCCACGTTATTCAGGAGGATAGGTTCGTAGTCTTTGAGCGCATAGGGTGCCAACGCCTTCGTCCAGACTTTTCTGCGCGCTGCGTGTTCATCGAAGTCTTGGATGCTATCTATCGATCCGTCACGAAGATCGTAAACTACATGGAAAGGGCAAGGATGATTTGTTAGTACTCGTCGTGGAGTATCAAACGGAAAATATCCCTACAAGGGCCTTTGGGGAGCTGACGAGCTGCGAGGATGGGTTGGACTGAGTCGACTGTATTAAAAGAAAGCTCATTAGGCCCTAGAGCACACATAGTGAACTGCATCAGCGAGCTATATTACAGAGGGATATAATAAAATATATCACCTATCCTAATAACATCTCCGTATTTGTGGTGCCATTCCTGAATCACTATATGCGCGTTACCACGGAGTTGAATCTTGACATGATAAAGCTTGGAAACCTTCGCCGCAAGAGGACCTGGGTAGCGAGAAAGGGGGTGAAGTGGTGAGAGGCGATATGCGACAGTAATCGCTGCCAGTAGCACCCAATGGGCGAATATCGCAAGAAGCGTGCTGGAAGACATCAACGCCGCCCGGCTACGTGTACTCGCGACGACCACCAAGGGTACGCCTAAGAGAAGCACAGCGTTCACGAGCGGGCTTGATGGTTCGTAACGCTTGTAGACGAGGTAGCATGCCTTGACAAGAGGAAAGTAAGACGGTTGTTCGGAGTTGTGTGTTGGAAACTTACCGCACTCGCGGCGGGTATGGCTACGCTAAGGCCTTGCATGGTGTCGTGCTCCATTGATGCTATTCTTGAGCTATCAGACGCAAAGTCTGGAAACGCGGAGTCTTGAAGGTTGCTCTGTCTCTTCCTCCACAAACAGCCTCGTTTTTATATCCTGCTTTATCGCAAACAAGTTTAGTCAACAAAAAGAATACCTAGGGAGTATGGACTAAACCTTACTGCCACAAGAATGCCACGGTCGGTGCTAGGGCATGCAATCGCCATTCCTTGACGTATGTTTGAATTGTCTTCAACATAACGCGCACGATCTGTTGCGCCTGAAAGTGGAGTTGATGTAAGGTTCCCCCTGAATAAGTGGAAGTTTTTCAGCAAAAAACACTTGCCTTGCTGCATTCGCATGGACACATCGTCACGTTGAAACGGCCACTCTGTGCCGAAGCTAGTAAATACCGCTAAGATGCGTCAGTGACCAGGCTTGTGACATATATCCACGAAGATTAAGCTCAAAGTGCGACGGTAATATGGAACCCTATGCCACAGTGATATGCAGAAAGTCAATCTCACCTGCAATACGATCGGCTCGCATGATAGATACTGGGCTTCAGGAAGACTATGACGAAAGTTAGAGTTCAGTTTACAGCCAAATTATTCGGTCATAACAAGGTCCCGGTTAGATGAGCTGGTTTCATTTGCACTGCTGACGATGGCGTACCATAGAATCATGTACTTCCAGCGCCGACCTAGGGTTCGTTGCGCAAACTGGGTAAGGTGTGTACCTATCACAGCAAATATTGCGCGCCAGCGTTCTCCGATTCACGGAGTATCTGGGATAGTATCCTGTTTTGCAGTTCGTGGTCGTTCTTGTGTCTAAAGAAGCGCGTCAGTGACGCACTTTACATTTAGAACGCACATGTTTACCCCCCAGATTGCGTCGTCTATGTAAGTCATAAGGCTAGGTTCCTCTCATGACGGAAATGCATGAGCATCCCTCATCGTCTCCTCCCTCCACAGGACGTACGTTTTTACACAATCGATGCAGCAAAGTACGTGGGCCCAGGCTTCCAGCCATTGTCATATGTATAGGATTACCAGGGCAGGTCACTAACATTTTTGTTGGGCTCAGGTACCTGCGCGCTTCGCGTGAGCAGTATGAACATCGTTCTCGTATATGCAGAAGCTTATTTACACAATAGCACCGTCCCTTGGTACTTAGTCGTCTTGAACAGCGTGGGACTCTGACTCTGTAGGCTGGAACTTCGCCAAAGAGTCTCAAAGACTTCTATCGAGCGATCGTATGAGCGCTAATGGCGCGCTCCGACCTTGATCCAGTAAACTTTCGAAAGAATGGCGCATCCTCTTGCTTTACACTCTGCGAAGCAGCAAAGCACCACGAACACACCACGAATTCGAATCGTATCCATCGCGACGAAGAGTGGCCGGTCGATATTTGCAATCCGGTGGGGTACAGTGATCAACTTCTCGAATTCCTAATACCCTAGCTGGCTCTAGTAGTGCTCAGGCTCGGTGGCAGTAATACCTGGGATGACCGAGTGAGTTGCTTATCTATACCAGGGCTGCAGAACGATCCTGAAGTGCACAGTAGATCGATGTCAGGTGCCGTATGTCCACGTATCATCCTCGAGGAAGCAAACGCCAAACTCACAGCTCCCTATTGACTCGTAACGAGAAGGTACCGGCAATGCTGGTCTTGCCGGTGAAATTGACGACGTTTGACGACAGATGACATGGACCTGGTCTTGTGGTTGGCGTAGACAATGGAAGAGATGATACTTCGTCCGCCAGTCAGGACAGAAGTCGTCTTCTGCAGCCGAGCTTCATTGGATGAGGCATTCAGGTTGGGATGGACGATGAGTGAAAGTTCCGTCATTTGCAGTTCTCCCGACGGCTCTGCAGAGGCCCGGCAGTATCCCGGAACTGCTGGGTTGGACGAGTACGGCCCTTGCTGGAATCAATCGCGGCAGCTACGGCTTCCGCCCGGTCCCTCTCATGGCCAGACGAATTTGTAGGGGTAAGACAAAATGATTGTATGATGCATTCGTGAGAAGTGTGTTGTGCTCCCATTATGTGGCATGTAGGTAGGCGTACGCTATTCGTGCTGAACGACCACCGACGCTGATCAAGTCTACTGCCTGCCAGGGAGCATGGCGCAAATTGCGAGAGTCGTGCTGCGTTGTGCTGTCGTTTTACAGGCACAAATAATACCGAGCTAGCTGGATCTCAGCCTCGGTCCGGAGGATCTTGGGCGTCTGCGCAATTTAGCGGCTGCACGTGCCCGGCGTTTTCCACTCCGCCCTCGGACCGTCGGGGATACGGACCGGTGGTTGTACTTACTTTAATAGCTCGAAGCAGGTGATGGCTTGCGAGATTGTTCGTGTTTCTGTCTCCTCCACCGTCCTCCACGCACCCGACAACGTCCGCTCGACGCTCTTTCCAACATCATGAACGGCGCACACACCAACGGCGTCAACGGCGCTTCTCATGCTCGTCCTTTGACGGCGGGCATCTATGCACCCATCCCGACATTCTTCCTCCCGGAGACAGAGGACCTTGGTTAGTCCCAGATTCTCACCTTAAATTTATGCTTGTTTCTTACCTGAACCTTAGACTTGCCATCCTTCTCGTCTCATGTTCTTCGACTTGCTCAGGCCAATGTTCGACCACTTATTGCTGGCTCGATGGGCGAAGCTTCTCACCTCTCACACGCTGAGCGCAAGACACTCATTCAAACCGCTCGGAAGACGCTAGACGACGGCGGATTCACGAATATACCCATCATCGCTGGCACAGGTGCCGGCAGCACGCGCGAAACGATCGAGCTGTCCCGCGCAGCCGCAGAGGCAGGAGCAGACTACGTTATTGTCATTACGAGTGGATACTTTGCCGGGGCTTTGACGAGGAAGGCTCTCAAGGCACACTTCGTGAAGGTTGCCAGCGAGAGCCCGCTGCCTGTGATCATCTACAACTGTACGTACTCTACTATGCGATAACGCACGAGTACTCACGAACCCCCGCAGATCCCGGTGCCTCGAGTGGTATCGATCTCGACTCGGACCTGATCACCGAGCTGGCTGAGGAGTGCCCCAACACTTGCGGAGTCAAGTTGACGTGCGTCCTTCAGTCCTCCTCAGCCTCGTGCCTTAATTACCGCCAGCTCATGTCTCATCATGTGTCCCATGCAGGTGTGGCAACGTCGGCAAGCTCACGAGGATCTGTGCAACAGTCTCGGAGCAATCGTTCGCTGATTCCCACCCGAGGAAAAACCCGAACGCTCCTTTCCTCGTGCTGGGCGGGTTCGCAGACTTCATCCTGCCTTCGACCTATGTGAACGCACACGGTGCCATCATCGGCCTGGCAAACGTTGCACCGGTAAGCGAGCAACCGCTCCTCTGGCTACAAGATGAATCGCGAAACTCACACTCGAATTTCTCGTTTCTACCAGTATACAACTGCGCGACTCTTCGATTTGTCTGTTGCTACTCTTAAGGACCCTTCTCTCCTCCCCGAGGCACAACGTTTGCAAGGAATCGTGGCACGTGGTGACTTCACCATTGCCAAGGCGTCTATCGCCGGCACCAAGTTCTTGTTGGAGAAATTGTACGGTTATGGCGGGCTTCCTCGCATGCCCTTACCACCCACTGAGCCCGAAATCGCTGAGGCTTTGTGGGCCCACCCCCACGTACAGGAACTGGTGAAGGTCGAGCGGGAACTGAGCGGAAAGATATCCGCGTAACTTGTCTAGAGGGATCTTGGAATGCTGTATGTATTTGTATTTCTATGTTCAAGGATGTATATCCCAACCAACAACCTCGCCCTCGTCAACCCATTAACTTCTACAAGCGGCATGACTTTGACGAATACACGATGTAGAACACATTCTTTTCACGGTGCTCCATCTGACCTTGTGAGCAGTCAAGTAACGTAAAGCTTGGCAGAGTATGTTGTGGTACCAAGGGAATCTCAGGCTGATCATGACATAGTAGTCGTTAATCGAAGATAAGCCAATGAATGAGACTGCAGATGTCAATTGTGTGGATCATTTACATAGATAACGTCAGTGGAATCATGATCACACTAGAAGCTTGTCCAGCTGACGTGCAGACCGTGAATGATCAACGAGATATGACTGCAACACTACAGTGGAATGGGCGGACGGTCGGACAGGTATTAACGAGGTTTATCGTTACAATCGTTCTCGTGTGAAGTCGATGGTAGGTATCATACATAGAAAAGGTATAAAATACAAGATGTGAAGCCGTCGAGAGTCGTGTCCAGGTGAATGAGGGGTAGCAATATACATCCCTGTGTCTAAGAGAGATAAATTCTACCAAAATAAGTCGTTGATGGCTAACTGACACACTGTCATGTTAAACCCGGTCAAGCGTGAAGTGACGACAAGGAAAGGAAGAGAGGGTTCGAGAGAGGGAAGTGTTTAGTCGTTCTTAGGCGTGGGCACTCGGTACACTTCACGGACTGTCTCCGCTTGCGTCCCGTTGCTTCCACTCTCGAGTGAACGTAGGTCGGCGTCGGCGGTAACGTCTCGGTAGCGGTAGTCGCCGAGGTACATGTATAGTGCTGGGAGACCGACGAAGAGGGCGCCGACGATGTTGCCCAGGTACGAAGCGATGAGGGATTTGCGGATGTATTCCGCTACGGTGAGCTATATCATTGAAGGTGTCAGTTATTTCTGGATTATGATCTAACTGTGTCATGTGAAAGAAAGGGAGCGGAACTCACGTCAGCACCAAACATAATACCGAGAGGGACGGAAAACATGTTTGCGACAACTGCAAGGGATGGATGTGAGCGGCTACGCACTATGAACGGAGAACGTCTTGGTATGACTTACCGTGGTCGAAACCGCAGGCGACGAAGACCCAGATAGGGAAC
The DNA here is from genome assembly GCA_037042295.1 of Irpex sp. Y119-03. Taxonomy (NCBI): domain Eukaryota; kingdom Fungi; phylum Basidiomycota; class Agaricomycetes; order Polyporales; family Irpicaceae; genus Irpex; species Irpex sp. Y119-03. Next base: position 110,151 of record JAXQKB010000019.1, read on the forward strand.
CAAGCTGCTACAATCTGTCAATCACAGTCAGTACAGGCCACTGATATGATTGGTTTACTGATAGAGTACCTTCGAAAACGTCTCACGAGCACCTGCAGCTTGCTGGAAGAAGCAGCGAGGTTAGTACTTTGGATGCCGCAATAAAGTTACCATCGCCGCTCACCCAAACTGCTACACAGACCAACCAGTTGCAGCCAATGCCACGGAGGAATATCTGATGCCATTCGGGATCCTTTGCTTTGTGGCTAAATGAAATGTCAGTCCCCTTTGTCGACTGCAATATATTGAATGAAACAAGGCTCACAGAGCAAAGGTCACTGCGAAGCTCTTGTAGGGATCTGTTGACACGATGCCGCTATCTGTACATTCCGTTAGCACAGATCGGTGAACCCCGGTAGAGAAGATGAGATGTACATTTGGTGATTACCGCAGCAAAGAACAAGCTCCCAACTAGGTTCCCAAAAGTGACTGCAGAAGACAAAACACACACGTTCAGCGCACTTGGCCCGGTATAGATCCCCGCAACAATTTACTCACCGATGACCCAATTCAACGGCAGACCCCACAGTGGTACGGCACCTTTGATGAGTGCCATGGGGAAAACCTGTGTCGTATTCAGTAATTAGCTTCCGCATCACAGGGCCAAACGGTAGGAAATAGCGCTTTACCATCATGTTACTTGTTAAGAGCTCGTAACCGCCGAGTACGATCCTGAATATAGCGCATAATTAGCGAAGCTCGGTGGGCAACGTTGAGAATTCGTGGCCACTTTATCCCCGGGGCCCTCGAAACCTCAACGATGGGAAAGTCGACTTACATGACCAAACCGACCGGGAAGACAAACCCGCCCAAGACCTTAACGATTCCGGGGTTCTGTGCGTTGAGCCCTGCAGCGCCTCCTTGGATAATCTCTGAGAGGAGACCACCAAAGGAAAGCAGAGCACCTGCGGCAAACTATTGATGTTGGTGAGGAGAAGGGTTGTACATATTCAAGAGGGTATACGTACTGCTTTAATGAAGATCTTTTCCGGTCTGGTCTTATGTTTGTACACAGCGAGGTCAATCATCGCCTCAGCCACCTGCGCGGGCTTGAGCGTACTGGCGACTTCGGTAGACATCTTGGGACTAGGGAAGGGCGATGGAGGTCAACACACGGCAGAGACGGTGATGGTCTGCAGCTGGGAGCTGGAAAGCGCGTAGCTCTGGGACGGGGACTTCTATTACGAGAAGAGGAGGGTATTTATACGGGTCAAGTCTCCGGGCTCCAAACGAGGTGTCGAAACGGAAAGAAGCATCGTGGCACCCTAATGGGTATGGAAAGGCACAATCATGGGAAACGGGAGCGTCTGCGTCTTTTTGCCGTATCCACAGGCGGACACCTATGCGGTCCACCGACATTGGACAGACGTCGGACTAGCGGGACACGGCGTCTTACTCTGGTTCATCGGTGGCGTGCAGTATCTGCGCGGTGCCCAGGGTGTTACTCTTGCGCCTGGAGGAAATAGTTACATTAGCAGTAAAACAATGGGTATACTGGAATATGCACCTCGCAGCGGCTGGATGGCGCAGGCCAGTGATTGCCATTTCCGCACTCAATAGGCATCACTACATCACGAGAAGCGTGGGTAGAAAGGGACTAAAGCTTGTTAGGCGAGAAATGCACAGATAAGATCCATACTATTTGGGTCATAAGACTGCGGAGACCACTTCATGCCGCCGATGTGGCAACAAGTCGTGCTACTTGTCTGGCTGGTCGTGGCCATGGTCGTAGTTGGCGGCAGAGTTGCGGGTGCTGATCTTGCCTCTTCTGGTAAGACGATCAAATGAAATTCAAACGCCGGCCCACGATTGGCTCAACTCTTTCTTCCAAACCACTCGTCACCCCAGTCGTACTGATACTCGCTGCTCGTATTTATAGCGGAATGCTATGACAGGCTTCTTAATAAAGCATGACGTGGGACCGAGATTCCTCCCATCTATGTCATAGGCCCGGTATCAACAGATACAGTCGGAAATCAGTTGGGATACCTGGCTTCTATGTGTAAGTACATTCAATACTGTTCCACTATCGGAGCCGCCAATATTGACAAACGCGAAGTTGAAGGCATAATCTCTAGTTGCCCAGCACAAAATATGGAGGTATATGTGTGTGTCGATGAGCAAGTACACCAGCTTGTGGGCGGGTACAATGGTATGTTTCGCACCATTCTCCGACGACCACGCCTCATCGTGTATGACGAACTGCCTCTTTCATTCAGAAATGCTCTACATGCTTATGCGGTCCGTTCTATGATGTGGACCAACCCACGAAGCCGAGGTGCCGTCACCGAGACGTTACCACCGCAGCAAAGTCGGCACGTACACCGTGGGCAATGCCGTACTCACAAGTTGTGTGACTTGTATGTCCCTGTACACATGACCATGATCCATGCGACTTACATTGCTGCCTTCATAGCGATTGAATGGATGAAACGATAAGTAAGAGGCTCTTTAGGATGCTATTGTTGCACGTCTCGATCTGCAAGATGGGACTAGACGAATGAGCTCCCCTGTAAGTTCTACGTATTCATGGGGTTGGTGCCCACGCGTGAGCTCCAAGCTGAGCGACGTTCGTCAAGCTGGCTGCTGAGTGAGTGTGACCCAGGTGAGCAGTCTATTCTTGGACCGTAGTCACTTGACCCTGCGTGCGATTACAAAGCGCCCATTGACTCGCCTACTATCTAACAGGTTTACAAGAGAATCCACGAAAGCACCATGACGGATTGCTTATGCATACAACCGTTGCCAGTCAGTACCGCTACTCGCTGAACGCTTCTCATGGTCGCATGACCTAGGATTCCTTGTATACGCAGGCTGATCGGTCAAGTCCCCGTTGTGCCTGGAGAAGACTCTCAAGTTCATTACTATTACTTGCCTCAAAAGGCATGCTTCTGTAGATCACTACCCCTGGTAGCTAATGGTCCTGGTACTTGGTCAAGCACTATACCGTACCTCTTGGCATTGAAATATTCTGACAGGCGAAAGATTTCAACCGGCCATGTTTTCGCAAGGTGTCGATAATCTCGCACTTTGCCTTTATCTCGCCAAACTGTCATGGCCTATCGGAATTCTCAGGACATATTGCTGTGTTATCCTCGACAAGACGTCAATGGAGATACCCAGACGCCAAGCCCAAGCTCAAAATACCACTTGTACTGCGCCCCGACTGTGTCCGCCTTAGCCTAGCCTGGTAGTCGCACGCGGGGTTTGGCGCGGGCCCACTGTACTAAGTAATGCGCCCTCCCGAGGCGTAGCTGGAGTTACTAGAACCATGATTGGTGAGAGGCTTTGTCAAGCTGTGTTTCATTACTATTGGCTGCCGTGGTATACGGACATCCTTGTTTGTTGAAGCAGAGGGTGATACACTAGCAATTCAAGTTCGAGGCGATTGCCGGCGTATGCCAGTGATAACAAAAGTTTGCCTTTACTACTGTGGAGGTGAGTTTACATAGCCTTTGGTTAGAGCCTTGGTCGAGCTGATGATTTCAGTCCATTTGCTGATTGGGTTGAGTACACAGCCAATAGCTGCATGGCCACAAGAGTGATCTGACACACCCACGTGGGTGATCTAGATAAGCGTTGTGGCGCTACTAGTACCCACTATTGGACTTGTATCGAAGTCGCTTGAATCCCAACCTCTCTAATGTTTCTATACCATGCGTATTGTGACATTCGCCATATGGGCAGACGTACTCATGGAACGCCACAAACACTTTACTGGAGGGTTAGTAACAGGTTCATCTGTTTCATCACGAATATGCGCTGAAGTTTGATGTAGATGAGCCTCTGTGGAGGCATTAGTACCAAATTGTTCATAGAGCAGGAAGCAGATAGACCATCTGGTCTAACACCCTTCTTGACGAGTGCATATTATAGCTCATCAGAGCTACGGGCCTTGCTAATTGGACATCTATCGGTGCTCACATCCATCTGGTATAACAGTTACATGATGGATTACGGCAGCGACTGCAGTCGACTCTCCTCCATTCGTTTATGTGTTCTCGTCCGCTCAACGCACGATGCTACAACAAGGTCGCCACATTGAGCAGGAATCCTCCTTCTACGTGCAACCATAGTCAAGAAACCGTTTCCAAGCACCGACGATAAGTAGAGCGACCGTCGACATACCATTACATACTGTAACTCAGAAGGATACGGCGTAAGTACCGAAAGGGGCCATTGTGATTGGTTCGGCAACACCAGCCAACGGGATTTACAAGCCCACATCTGGTACCGCCCGAAAGCGACGACTTGTGAGTCGTCTGAGCATCCTGATTTTGTCGCATTGACGCACCAGTCAGAGTCCTACTTGAGCTTGTGGGCAGAGATGAGCCACAGAGACTCTCAACATCCTACTGAAAGCTGCTGTTGAGAAGATACCAAGTATCTCCGTAGTGTTTGACCATCTACGAGCAGTCTGGCACTCGCCGCAAGCGCACATTGTCAGATTCCAGTAACATTCGGCCATAGTGAACAGTTCGCATCGCCGGCTTTCGACGTACGAATCTCGGCGACCACTGCCTTATCATCTCCGTACAACTCTTATTGGACAAGACTAGGTGTAACAATGATATACTCAATGGAATGTCGGTTCTTATTGGATGGGGATGATCGACCTCAAACACTCATCTTACATCCGCAGTTCAGTTGTGCTAGTTACCCAGCCAACCAGGTTCGAATCTACGTGGGATGCCCATATCCCGTGCTTAGATGCCCCCTCGCAAGTTGTGAGAAGATTGTTGCCCGCTGGACGAATGATGGCAACCATCCAGATATCCACCAGACATACCACGACGTCCAAGAGCCAATCGCCTGTGATGGACGCTGCAATGAGCCTGTAGCAGATATACCATCGGCACGTTCGTGCCTTAGTAGATGATCTGTCGGATCTCATACTTATAACATAACGAGTGCGGTGTCTGAGTCGTCCACCTCAACAACATCCTACTCGACTCGTCTCGTGAGTTTACCCACCAGGGCCACCTTTCGCCAGCTTATTGCCGTCGGCCGCTGTCGGCTAATTCTGTGCTTACACCGACATAGCAACTTGCGCTTTTTCGCGTTTTCCGTCTGCACTATTCCAGTCGTTGTCTGGACAACTCCAAGCTCGTATACATATCTCGTTCTTCTCGCTGGGCGTGCTTCAATTACATTTGCCATTTGCCTCCGTCGCAGCACTCTTCTAACGATACCAGCCAATCATGCAGAGCATCGTCTCTCCAGGCCCAGAGAAGGAGACCTTCTCCACCCCGCCTTCCAGTCCAATTGCCCCGGACATTCTGGATCGCCCCTCGCTGTCTCGACGCAGCTCCCGCCCATCGAATCTACGGATCACTCAGACGGCCCAAGCACAGTGGAAGCCAGACGTCGACATCGTCCAGCACTCGCCCAACCCGCCAACGACAAACGGCAAACTCTCAACCCCTATGACTGCCACGCCCACCACCAATGGCAAGCCCGCCATCGTCCCCGCCGTCAGCATCAACGGTGTCGGCGCCCATCAGCATCATCCAGCCAGCATCGACAACGTCGTTGCTTCGGCTTTATCTCCATCGGTAGCGCCTACTGTGACGCATCCCACCGGCACACAGTTTATCGGAAAGTCCCCTCGCGTAGCACATTTCCAGGAAAGACAGCCCTCACCCATGCGTTCGCCTTGTTTCGTTCACTCGCAGTTGCAGGGACCGTCGTTCTCTGACTGGAACAGGGGGAAGCAGTTAGCACACAGGCAGGAGGCGCGGATGGAGGGGAACCAGATCAACCCCGTACACGCAATCCAGGCTGTCTCACACAATGGCGCATTGCCGAACGGAGCTTTCGCGCACGAATATTACGATGACGATGAGGAGATGGAGACGGCGGGTAGCCTTACGAAGCAACTGGCGGAAACCGCTGTAGGAGTTCGGGAGATGAGCAAGCAGCTTGGTACGTCTGCGCATTTCATCTGCGCGGTATTAGCTCACAGTTTCTGTTCAGGACGAACAAGAGTGCACTCCAATGTTCAGTCGGTTCTGATCGTAACAAAGGCGAGAGATAACAGACTTATCAAGCTCACAAGAGAGCTCGCCCTATACCTGATGTTAAAGCCCCGCCAGAAAGGAAGTCGGGGCATGATTGTGTGAGTCGAGGTCACACAGGACTCAGCACTCAACCTAAACATCTGGACAGTTATGTCGACGCGCAACTTAAGACGTCACGAAGATTCGATGCAGCAGGCATCGAAAAGGAGCACCCTGATCTTTTTGTACCTATACCCCGCCGCCGTACCTCCAGCAGCTCGTCACTCGCCTCGATGGCTTCTACCTCTACTAATGGACAAGATAATCACCCTAGCATGCCAGAAGGCCAGTTGCGGTACTGGACTGCTGAGATGTGTAGTAAATCGCCGCACCTTTTCGATTTCGTCGTTACTGTAAGTTTTCCCTATCTACTACTCTATTTTCGACAATAATACTGAGCGTTGTTTGTTTAGCTCGGTGGCGACGGCACTGTACTCTTCACATCATGGCTGTTCCAACGCATCGTCCCTCCCGTACTGCCATTCGCCCTCGGCTCACTAGGTTTCCTCACCAACTTCGACTTTGCCGACCACCAGGCTGTCATGGACAGCGCCATCGACGCCGGCATACGCGTGAACCTACGCATGCGGTTTACGTGTACTGTCTATCGTGCAGTCGCGCCTGAACCCGGTAAGGGCAGACGCGCAGTCAAGAAAGGCGATACCGGTGAGATTCTGATGAAGAATGTGGAGAAGGGAGGGTGGGAGGCGTTGGAAAGCGGGAATCAGGGCCCAGAAAAGCCGTCTGGGAAGGATAGGGAGATCATGTGCTTCACCACTCGGCCGGTGGAGAGCTTCGAGGTCTTGAACGACCTGGTTGTTGACCGTGGCCCGAGTCCATACGTCAGTTTGCTGGAGTTGTTTGGTAAGTCGGATATACTAGCATCCTCCGTATGGATAGCTAACATCTCATTTTAGGTGATGAGCACCACCTCACGACTGTGCAAGCCGACGGTCTCACGATCTCCACCCCGACTGGGTCCACTGCTTACTCAGTATGTGACCGAAATACATTCCTTCTCACCCGACCGATTCTGACCTAACTTGTTATGACATAGCTATCCGCGGGCGGTTCGCTGGTTCATCCAGAGATTCCAGCAATCCTGATTACGCCCATCTGCCCGCACACGCTCTCATTCCGACCGATGCTTCTCCCCGATAGCATGGAATTACGTGTCTGTGTACCATTTAACTCCAGAAGCACGGCCTGGGCGTCATTCGATGGTCGTGGAAGAATTGAGCTGAAGCGTACGTTCGCAATTGCTCTGAGCTCGATTATACGTACTGATTCTCGTCGCAGAGGGTGATCACATTAAGATTACTGCTTCAAAGTATCCCTTCCCGACTGTTTGCTCGGTCAATCAGTCAGTTGACTGGTTCCAATCGATCGGACGGACGCTCAAATGGAATGAGCGGGAACGCCAGAAGTCTTTCGTGGTGGTCGAGGAGAGTCCTGTGAAGAAGCGCCATAGAGTCCGCCGTTCTGAGGCGTCGGACAACGAGAACGGCGAGGACGAGACGCTAGAGGATGAGGAAGAAGATGAGGTATCAGATGAAGAGGAGGAAGAGGAGAAATACGACATAGACGACTTGTCGGCCTCCGAGTCGAATAAGACCACCCCGGAGAAGACAAGTCCCCAGGCCACCGAAGAGAACTTCAGTGGCATCCCTCCCGAAGTTGCACAGCGGAAAGCCGCCGAAGAGCAGGCCGACCAGAACAACGAAGACCATCGAGTACGCGAAGCTGCCCGCGCGCTGGCGAAGGGAACTCCCATGATGCGCAAATACGTCCGCTCACGGTCGAGATCGTCTGGCTTGCGTTCGGGCTTGGAGACACCCGACAGATTCCATGGTCCGCATCCTCATCCACCTAAACTCTCCCCACGCCATGTCGCCTTTGCTCATGAGCCCGAAGTGTCTAGTTCGTCGTCGACAGCAGCTTTGGGAGCCCCGATGGAAAGAGACACTACGCTGAGGAGCGGGGAACGTGGTGCTCGGGACGACTTGCATTCGCCTAGGTCACACCTTGGTGCGCGGAGCCGGATACCGCATGATAGAGATGTAGAGGGCGATACGCTGCGGACGCCCACGGCATTCGAAAGTGCGGGTGCAAGGAGTCCGAACACGAGGAGACGGAGGTCGAGAGAGAGGGCCGCCGCAGCGCAGATGGCGTTCGATAGCGATGCGCATCCAAGACGCGCATTCGCTGTGTGGGGTCAGGATGAGAGCGACAGTGCAACCAGTGACAGCGATTATTAGAGGCGCCTCGTCGTCCAAATTATACGTCTTGGTTTTTGGAGATAGGGTTTGGCTTTGGGTTTTTCATCGGAAGTCTAGAAACATACATGCAACTGTAAAATAGACATACACATACCTATGCTCGTCGTTGTTGTAATTCCTACTACTATTATATATTTTGCTTCGCATCGTTTGGACACACAGAACTACACAGAACGCTGTTGTTTATTCAGAGGTCAGGATCAGTCAGAATCCACACTGCCCAGCAGCGCCCAGTAAAGTAGGGGCGTCTAACACCCCGCGAGTTGAACAAAATGTGAAATCGCCGTCGGACAACCGGCCTGCTCACCTCAACCGTTGTCCCCTTCGGGGTGACATACGAAAAAATTGGAACGATACAGAGAAGATTAGCATGGCCCCTGCACAAGGATGACACGCTTTCCCGGAGTGGTAGACCTACGGGTCTCAATATTTATTGCTTCCCTTCCTTTCGATTCTTTTTCCTCCTACAATGCCATGTAAGTCCATCGTGATAGCAAAACTTGGCCGAGCTCACCCACGATCAACTTTATAACTGCCTTGTACGGAAACTTCGCGCAGTATAGTAATTGTGTTCTAAGCTCTATGGAGGTACATGATACACAGAAAAAGGCACACGGTCGAGTAATCAGAGAGTAGCGTGGGGTTAGATACGGCATTAGAAGAAAGCGGTAACAATATAGCGAGGGCCGACGGAAGGTTATAAGCAGATCCCTGAGCAAATCAACGGAGATTATAAATTGACGAATACTAGTCCTATGGCTGACAGTGCCTGGAAGAACATATTTAAGAAGCATAGTCCATTGTAAGTCATGTAAGAGTGGCTATATTTTCGAAGGCCAACGCATCTTACAGTGAGACACTTGGCCGCAAGTTGTTACTTCCACATTCACGGAGGGATTCCAGTGGCAGCGATGTCGTCTAGTACGGAGGCCAATCAATTAGTGGAGCATACGGTATCGACCAGAGACCACCGAGGGTTTGGTATGCTTCACCATAATGTGGATGCTGTGGGAATATACACCAGAGAAAAGCCCATTGTCCAGTGCTCGTGACTGTACATACTGTCTTGGGGCATGAATAACTTTCATCAATAAGCACCTTGGTGCCGGTGGCGTATGGGCACTTCGACCTTGATTGCCCGAACAAGCAACTGTGGGACAAGACAACATATCCCCTCGACCCTCATCAGCAACAATAGAGGCAGTGCCCAAGATCGATATCGAGCGGGTCATATCACGTCGCCCGCAAGCACCGAGTGGCGACGCAGCAGACATCCACGGTTCCCCATTGTCTGACCTTTTCGGAGTGAAGATTGGCGGGTCACGATTCTGCAGATAACACAGAGCTTTGAGATATATAAGAAGAACGTTTTGCTAAGTTGAACCGTACATCGAGTGCTCACCCTTCTTCGCTGAAATAACTAGCTCCTTCGCTGTCATGTCCTTCTGTATCAGAGCAGCACTTGGTGTGATGTGCGAGGAGCTAGTTAGACTCGTCGCCCCTGCGACGACCTAATGCGCCCTTTGACTGCAAGACGATACGGATTGCCACTAGGCGTATCAGAAGGGAGGTCGGGTCGCAATTTATTCATAGGATATTCTCACGTACCACAGGCAGATACATCACTTCAAAGGGGTATTGTCATGCTCAGGGGCGACAGAGTACGGCATGGCGATCTGTTCGTAGGTGATTATCATCTTTGAGGGTACGTCGAAATTGCACCTGAGAGCTCACCATGTGCAATAGTTTTGCGTACAGCCGCTTCGATGCGTTACAAGCACAGTAACCCAATCTTTCTGCAGCTTGTGCACAGTGCCACTCGCTTCCCGATCTGTTGGTGGCACTTAGACGGTGTCGCGCTCATATTCAGAATCTAGGATATAACGTCACGGGACAGGAATTCTGTGTCTCACAGCGGAGATCAGACATAAGGAACGCATTCCATCTGGGAATGATTGCAAGGTCAGTGAAAATTGCAACAATGGACAATGGCCAACACTGCTCACCAGTTGCCCACGCCACCATCTGGGCGGCTACTTGATAGGTCTCAGGGCGGCGGTCACGCATATCCGAGTCTGAATGAGTGTAAGTAGACCTGTTTGTTGATCATGAGCGTAAATTGAAAGCGATATGTCTTCTACAGGAGATGTTGAACTAGCGTTAGCGATATACACGACGGTGCAAAGCAGTGAACCAGCAGTGAAAATGGCATTGTCGTTCCTAACGTTGGTAGTCCAAAAACAAGGTGAGTGAGAATTTTGATGGAGGACAGCAGGGGGTTGGATTAGTAGGAGTGGTGAGAGCTGGAAGAGACGGTAGCATAAATTCTGTGAAGCTGTGTCAACGAACCCGTATAATACTGGAGTGCGAAGTATACTCACCAGGGATGTTGGGGTACGTGGCATGACGGAGCGAAGATAACAGAGAGCGAAATGATGAATGTAGCAAGGAACAAAAAATGCGCGATAACGGAGGTAAACTACGAAGGTAGAATTAATGTTCAGGTGGAGAGTGCTTAGAAGAAGGCGTGTACGGAAGAATATTGCGGTCTATAGTACAATGCAGTTGTTGATGTGGAGGCGAGCATGAAGGAAAGCAAATAAACTGGAACAGCGAGCGGTCAAGAACGATTCGCAAAGCAGGGGAGCAGACGTTGTAGCACCCACCAATAATAAAGATTGGCATATCCATAGAGCGATGAGGACGCAGTCGTGAAGGTCGTGAACTCTCTCTGAGTTAGTTCGGAACTCCCGCCCATGACGGAAGACGCGAGCCAGGTGCGCATTCGACAGGGCTGGGCGGAACAGACCAAGCTTCCTGTTCGACACTGAGGGGTGGACGCCAGGACCCAGCAACGCGACGATTACCGGCATGTATCGCTCCAGGAGGGGGAACCCAGCGATTCGACTGCGACGAGGATGTACTGACAGCATGTACAGACGGTGATTCAGAACCTCCATCTTGGGCGTTGTGCATGGACTGAGAATGCGTATAATGCTGTTGGTGCTGGCTGAAGTCAACGGGACGATACTCGGGCTGCTGTGAAGATGAGTGATACTGCTGTTGCTGCTGTACCGGCGAGTGCACGTATTGAGGCTGAGGGTGATGTACCTGTTCGAGATGTTGCGGCGAGGCGTACTGTTGTGCGGGTTGAAGTAATGACTGTTCCGTATGCCCATGGTGTTGTTGACCTTGCTTCTGCTTGCGCTCCAAATAGCCGGCGACCATAGCCTGAAACTCAGGATCGGCAAGCACCTCCGGAGACAAAGGCAGAGCGGCCATTCCCTGAGGCATGTTGTCCTGCTGGGCCATCTTCTGCTCTTGTGTGACGTTATCCTGAGGCTGGAACGTTTGCACGGATAAAGGCGCTGGCTGTTGTGAGCCAAAGTCAGACGTCTGATACTGAGGTGGTAAGTGATGTTCGGGAGTCCCAGCATGTTCAACACGAGTAGATGAATGAGCATGATATTCGTTCGCATTCGGGGAGTCCTGTTCAGGAGATGGCTGTTGCTGGATCGTATTCCACGGGTCCCATGAAATCCCGTCAGGTAGTGAGATTCCTTCCGACATCGCCTGGCCAAACGTAGCATCTTCTCCTTGTTGGAACGCGGAAAAGTCGAAGTCATTGAGCAGCGACGCAAAGCGTTCGCGGTCCTGATCAGAGACCTCGTTGTTCACGAGGTTCACATCGATCTGACCAGGCACGACATCAAGGAAGGGGGCGGCAGGAACTTGGAACACTCCCTCGTTGTTTTCGGGCATGGCAAGACCCATGGAGTTGAAGTACTCCAAGTCTCCGAACAAGTCCCCAGAGTTCGCGGGGTTGAAATCCTGTGAGATTTGTTATGAGTACGCTGGCCACGTCAAGAACATAAAACAAAACAACAAACCAAGTCTATTGAGATCGAGCCTGATCCTTCTGCATTCGTAGAAGCTGATGGTTCATCGCCCCAGTAGAGTTCGCCGTTGCTGCGAGGCACTAGGTCAGAAGCCAGCGACTCATCTCCGCTCTGAGGTGAGGGATATTGTGAGGTCGGCGGCCAGGCGAGTGGAGATAGAGATGTGGATGTACTAGTCGCAGGTGATAGAATGACAAGACTGGAAGAAGATGGCACCCTGGAGCTTACGGCAGTACTGCTACCTGATACCTGCCTCTTAGCCCTCAGCCGAGGAGGGAGGCGAGCAGGGAGATGACGGGGTGCACGCGAAGACGATTTCTGCTCAGAAAAGTTGAAAGAGGACGGCGCCAATGACAAGCCCAGCATGTCGCCGGGCGAAGGAGTTTGATGGGAAGTGGCGGGTGTGGACGAAGACCCTTGCTCGAACTCAGAAAGAGGAAGAGGACTCTGCGCATGAGTTGGTGATGATGTTAGAGATAATGGAGGTGACGGTCCTCCAGGACCATGTGTGGCGACAGGCCGCACTGACTGGGCAGCAAGTGCAGCCTCAATATAGGATGTGTGGGCCATGGACGTGAGCGGCAGGTGTGGCTGCTCTACTGGTTTGGCCTTCTTGCTCTCCTTCTCCTTCGCGGCCTGTATCTTTTTCGCTGCCTTTTTCTTCTCCTTTGCCAATGCGATCTGGTGTGATGACCTCGGCTTGTACTTGTAGTCGGGATATCGTCTCTTGTGTTCTGCCTTCTCGGTGGCAGCCATCAACTCAAACTTCCTCCTCACCTCCTTCGTCTCTGTTTTCCACCAGTGTGAAATAATGCTTGAGGCCTTCGCCATCGGCTGCTTCGACCCATCAGGCAGTGGTGGGACATCGTCAAGACGCGTCTTCCTGTAGAGGATCCACGCGTTTCGTGGCCGCAAGATCTTCTGGCCAGTGGCGGGGTCAACCATAGCCATAGGCTCTTCCTCGTCTTGCATTTCGACATCGCCAGTCTCGAGATCGGCGGGAGGATATGCACTCGTGCTTGAGCTGGCATGAGACTCCATTGTCTCGTCACGTCGAGCTGCGGCTGCGAGAGCTGCCCGTGGTGCGCGGCGCTAAGGCGTCGGTGTCGTCGTGGTCGTCGATGAAGAGGGCGGCGCAGGCTGCGGTGTTGGAGAGACCGACGAAATGAAGAGCTCGAGCAGTGTGAGAAAGCGCAGACGGGGTTCAGTTTGGCGAGGATCGTTCGAATTGCCCGCCCGACGGATTTGTTGTACTAGGCGATGGTTTTGTGGGTCCACCCTTTTATCCCGACTCTTAAACCTGTACGACCACCAGCTCTACTCGGATACAAAGGCCTGTGTAACGTTGCTGGGCCATAACCGGCCACTTACTCGTGTTTTTTCTCGTTCTGTCAACTACCATTGGCCATCTACTGTCCAAAGCCCAAATACACCCTCCCAACGACCAGCGCGGCTCAAGCGAGATGCGTTTACCCAGGAACACCGTCCTTGTGGCTGATATTCTTGCAGTTCTCGCGTGATGAAGCTTAAAAGATGTACAGCCAGGATATATGTTGAGAATGGGATTAAGATGAAAGACAAAAACTACTGGGTGTAGAGACTAACACTGGTGTTTGGCCTCCCGACGCCTTCCTTTTTAGGCCGCCGCCATCACGTCATGAATTCCGCTTTACACTTGAGCTCAAGGCTCTCAGGCAACTTTAAATTTGGCTTTAGTGCCTCAACTACATAATTAACCTTCCACCGCAGCTACGCACATCCCTGTAGGCCCACTTTGCTATGGCCGCTTGATTTGACGGACTGGCGTTCTTAAAGGACGCTCAAAGTAAGGAAGTCCGCCATGGCCAGGCCTTGTATGGCCAAAGCTACAACGCTCTACAACTTGGATTTCTACCACCAAAATCTCTCCCAGAATTGACTGGTCTAGCCACGTTTAACATTCAACGTTCAACGTTCAACGCCGACGCGTACTGTCTTGGGCCAGTATGTCGAGCACGCAGGGCGCTCGTGTACCAGTGTTACGATCAAGACTCGTGGCTTGAAAGAGGACACAAAGAGCACAAAGAGCACTTTGTGGTGTATCCATCCCAACGTCCAACATGATACATGATGCATGGCGCATGAAACCGCCAGGCATTAGTCTCGTAACCACCCGTCCGGGCGCTCACTGGGTCTGAGGCGGAAGAACGAGACAAAGAACCCAGACCCTAGCGCCCGAACGTCTGGTGCGAATTGGCAGAGCGGGTGTAGATGAATCCAGGCGTGACATTAGACGCCCTAAGTAATCAGTATGATACTCGTAGCTTGACGCGTTTTCCCTCTGTACATACCACGCACCAGTCAATTCAAGTCGCTTTACTGTCGATTTTGCTACAAGGAGTGCACAATAAACTTCAAGATGCCCTCTGACTATGTCGAGGACGCAGCCGAGGAGAGATTGGACGACTCGAACGACGTCGACAACAACAGCTCGGACAGCGACAATGATAGCTCAGACAGCGACGACGACAGCTTTCCGTCGGATGTCGAGGACGAAGTGGAATACTACTCAACCCACAGTAAAGCCAAGGGACCGCTTGGGCGAACAACGAAGAACCTTAATATATTGAAGAACCTCTCACATCGTCGTCTCGCCGCTAGGATGAGACGAGTTATCAAGTTTATGGTCAAAGAAGGTTTCGACACTGGGACCTTTGCCTTCTTCCTTACCTCGGGCTGGCAAGGGATTGAGGGGCAGAGGGCTCAAGACGAGATAGAACATCACTATAGGTCTCAAGTCACAGTAAGTTCGAGTCCACAGATGCATTAGCGGGCTGAGGTTTGCTAGGGGACTCCGAGTCATCAGCGAGAAGACCAGCAGCAGTGGTAGATTCTTCGCGTGCTTGCACGCCTAGAGCAGCTCGAAAGACCTCTTCATTCGTTTCGTCGATAGTTACGAGAGTTAGGGACATATTAAAGCATAAATTAGAGCAAGCAGATGTGCGGTGGACGAGGTATTTAGATTACAGCGAGGCTCTATCTACATACAGCAGCGTACACCAATAATCTAGGCGCCGGCTTGATTAGATTGTTACATGTGTGACCTCTGCGTGACGCTGGATTCATCTACACCCGCTCTGCCAATTCGCACCAGACGTTCGGGCGTCTGGGTCTGTGGTTCTTTGTCTCGTTCTTCCTCCTCAGACCTATCTGGCGCCCATACGGCTGGCTCCGAGACTAGCCAGGCATTTAGTCTCGTTCCCAGACCCTCGACCGCCGCTGAGACAGGGAGACAGGGAGACAGGGGACAGAAAAACTTGCCATAAATGGCAAGTTTTTGAGGAAAGCTGGAAACGGAGAGTGATGGGGCGGTTTGGCGTCTCAGCCGTCGGTCGAGGGTCTGGTCTTTTTGTCCCTAGCGGGTGTAGATCAATATAGACGCGCGAGCTCCACAGCCAAACAAATGCCAGATCTTCGAGCGTTTGTCTTATCTGTCCGGCGCCTGATTCCGAATCCCAGTAACGTGTCGTATCTCGTTGGTAGAGACACATCACAGTGTCCGACGTGTAAGATATGTGACCTACATCATAGTAGAACCAAAAAGTAAATGTGTCACGCATCAATATCTCCCTAACCCCAACGAACTCCTATTCAAACAGGACTTAAGCACGAGAAGTAGATGAGCACTGTACATCTATTTCTGAACGATGTTCCCAATAGCTGTAAAGGAGATAGGTACCAACATTTTAGCGAGGCAATTCTCAGTACGTCTGGCCGTTTTGCATCGATCCTGCACATATCTTGGCGAGTTCATATCGCCGAGGAGGCTCTGACAGCTCACTAGAATGGACCCTGCTATTGAAGTCAAGTTTGGGTGGCCGAGGTCAATATTTCTTAATAAAAAGCGTTCTGAGCAATTCTTATTACGTTCTATAGATAAACGAGATACAGTATGTAGTACGCTGTCGCCGTGAATCGTTGCAGAGCAATGCGCGAGTCAGGCGTCGATGATCTTATCTGCTTTGTTTGGCACCACCGATTCGGCGCTAAATGTCACCTGCGCATTGATCTACCCCCGCTAGGAGCAAATAGACCAGACGATAAGGTGACACCGCTGACAACATTCTCCGCCATCATTTTCTCAAACCAGCCCCGCTGAAAAAGTTCCCATATTAGGCAGGTGCGTCAGCGCCTGCCTCCAGGAGCACCGCGACTGGGAATGCTGGCAGCGTGTGGCACCTTATCGTCTGGATCCGAGACTACCAGGCATTTAGGCTCGGGCATCTTAGGTCCAAGTTGATCCTGCACGAATGCACAAACAGTTTTTGTAGTATCCAGAAACTCGTTTCCTCTAATAGATGTTGTACATACACTCCGCTACAGACTCGGATAATTACAGATACAGAAATGAAAAAAAAAAAATGAAAAAAACGGGCCACAAACACAGACGCAGACACGGGCAATGAGGATGAAGTAGAATGAGACTGCCCGGGCGACGCCCTGCACTGCAAGACGACGCACGGACAGTCGTGATGGGATGGGGAGGTGGGTAGTGGACAATGGACGTGAGGTGAAGGGAGGAGGAGAGAGAGGTAGATATGAATATAGTAGTAGCACAGAATGAATAGAAAGGAGCTGGGGATGAGATGGAGACGTGGAGGGTGATGAGATGATGCTGGTGGTGAGGACTGGTGATGAAACCGTGAGGTGAGTGAAGACTGAGGAAGGAGATGCGAGAGACGATGGGATGTGGATGGTGATGGGATGGTGATGATACAAGTCCATAAACAAGACAGGATGAAGGACGATGATGCGAGGGGAGAGGAATGAGAAGATAAATGATAAAAAGAAATATCGTGTCGTGTTCCATGATATAAAATTCCGAATCCGGATCCATCCATTTCATTCATGTTGTGCGGGTCGTTATGATGATTCTTTGAGAAGATGGGATGGGATGGGATGGGATGGGATGGGATGGGATGGGATGATGAGGTGAGTGAGGTTCCAGGTTTGTGAGGTTCCGGGTTGCAAGAGATGTGTGGTGTGATGATCCGACCGTGGTGAGGAATATCATGGTGCGGACAGTGGGAGTGAGTGAACCAGGAGGCGGGATTGATGATGGCGGTGACGACGATGGGTGAGTATCCTCTAGTGATGCGATAATGTTGAGTGCGAGGCCGCGAGTCGAGAGGTTGAAGTGAGTCTCAGATGTGTACGACTATCCACCGGTGAAGCCGATTAGGCGCATATAATCCAGCTTGCTTGAAGATGGACTCCCGGCTAATCCCAAGCGAACCAAAGCCATAACCAGTCATCACCTCCTACCTCCCACCCTCCTCCTACTCCTCCCCTTCACACCAGGCAAAACATCCACGACCTTCTCACCAGCAGCAACAAGCGCGTCCTCAGCCTCGACCTTCTTGGCAGCAGGCCTCCGCGTCCGTCCGCTCGCCCTAACTTTCCCTGTGCCTTCCTTCCCTACGCCTTCCTTCTCGTTCTCCTTGTCCTTCTGCTTGTCCGTGTTATCATTCTCGATGACTTCGACAATCTTGGACTTTGCCTCAAGACGTTCAGCTTCTTCGTCCACCACGGTCACAACACTCTCCACAGATGGTGCGTCCGACACAACAGTCACCTCACTCGCACACGACGAGCTACTCGACCTCGCCCTCGTAATAACCGGCCTCTCTTCACCCTTCTTCTCCGTCTCAGGTAGAGGTAGAGGTAGAGCAGGCTGTTCGGGAGCAGGAGTCGAAGCACCGAGCGAAGTGATCTCGGACGTCGGAGAGTCCAAGTGAGTAGAGGGAGTAGAGGGTGAGGCTGTCTCCCCGCGTTTATGTTTGTGAGCTTGTCGAGCGGACCTGCGCGTCGTCGGTGGAGGTAACTTGGTAGTTGACGGTCGAGGGGAAGAAGAAGAGGCGATGATGGAGGCAGGTTGGGGTGCGTCGACGCCCATGAGTTCCAGTTTCGTTGTATCTTTCGTGGGACCTGGTGGTGCTTCGCCATCTGGCGATACAGCAGTCGACGAGCCTGACGAGGGCTGTTCGAGGGACACGACAACACCAGCAAGCGGAAGCGCCTCGAGCACCGTCTCTGTGTCTGGTTCTCTGCTGGGAGGAGCAACGTCGACAGCCTTCTTCGTCCGCGCACTCGTCCTAACCCTCTTCTTCGGCCGCTCGTCCGTAACGCCTTCGATCGACTTGCCAGCGAGCGGATCGAACACGACCTTGCCCGCGCCACTCTTGCGTTTACGGAGGAGCATCCCATTAGCAGCCTTCTTCCCCTCCTTGTTCTCGCCGAACGTGTACGATTGGTGTTCTTCGATCATCCAGAGGCAGATCTCTACGGACATCCAGTTGTAGGAATAGGCGATTGGACAAGGTTTCATCACTGGGGGAGAGAAGAGGCGGGTTAGGCGTGTTTGATTGGGTGCGTGGAGTGTAGGGCAGGGGAAGAGCGGAAAGTGGCACTCACGGAGAAGGGCATGGATCCTCTCTGCTGTTCTTGCAGCCCAGTCCTTTCCCCACATTGCGAAATGCTTCGGGTGCCTCGGGTAGTAGAATACTTTGAGCGCTGCGAGGACGAAGATGCATTCCTCCTGAAACTCGCTGAGAAGTACTTCGTTCCCGTCTGCGTCTGTGAGGTCGAGGACACCGTTGACGGTCCACGAGTGAAGGGCTTTTGTCCACCAGTCTTCGCCTGAGATACGTCCGAGGGTATGAGGTATCGATGGTACACGGGCGAGGAAACGCGTGACGAGAGGGTGCTCCATCGTAAGCGTGTGACGGGTTGTCAAACCGGGAACTAGAGGACGCGATTGAGGAGCCTGGTAGTGCTCGAATTCTTTGGGAAACTTGTAAGAGGTAGAAGGGGCGAGACGTCCGAGGGGGTCGTAACGTGTCGTGCCCGTCGAGGGCACGAAGGGTTCATCGCGAGTCGACGAGGTCGCATACGTTACGCACGAGGTCGACGCGTCGTTGTAGTAGTCTTCCATGGCGTCCTTGAATGTGTGGTTGTGTTAAATGGTGGTAGGGTGTGGGAGACGAGTCCGAACCAAGAAGCTGCTCCCGACGTCTGTGATATACCGTGTGCACGCGTTCGGGGTCGTGCACGAGGCGTCGTGATATCTCCGCCGACTCTGAAAGACACAAATGTGATAACAAGAAGTGGATAGTCTGCGATGGGTCCCTCGATGAGATTTTACTCAGAGATGTACGAGAACAGTGAGTGACTTGCCGTGCGCCGCTGAATACTGCCGCTCTATGTGGATGTAAGCGTGTCGGCTGTGCGTGAGAGCGCGAGGACGCTGTTGAGGCGGGGCGGGGGAGTCGGGGAATAGGCTGGGTGAGGGGCGGGGGACGGTGGTGGGAGGGAGGGAAGGGAGGACTTGTGAATATAAATTAAAGACCACTGCTCGCAGGCGGACCACGCATAGATCACCAATGCTTCGACCTCGCCCGATTCAGCTACACGGCTCCTCCGCCTCTCAGCCCTCCCGCCACTCGTTTGGTCCTTGTCCTCGCACAGCCTTCAACTTCTTGTTTTGTCCCCCCGTCGCTGCCAACGACGACGACGACGACGACAAGGCGCATTTGCCAGTTTTTGTATTTTATTATTTTGGTGTGGAAGGGCCATGGGTTTTGGTCGGGCAATGGGCGCTAGGGGACTAAACACGCATCTTATCTCCCGATCTGTTCAATTTCCCCGGTCCGAGAGTTTGGCCCTCGTGTAAAGCCGACGCATGCACTCAACTCGTGCCCGACTCGAATCCGATAATCACTCAACACATCCCGCTCGTCGTCCAGCTCGACTTGCTCAACAGCGAACATGTTCTGCTCGTGTTCACTCACATTGTCAAGCCTATAACAGGCGTCCTCAAGATATCGTACCAGCCAGCCGATGCCCCGAGTGACGTCAAACGGAGGTGAAATACAGACCAGATTTACTTCCGCTCACCGACCCATCAAATCAATGTCTCCGTGCGTCATCGGCTCTCTTACGAATTTACCTCCGCTATGTCTAAGTTCTACAATCCTCAACGTCGACTATCAGCATGTCCTCAGCCTACTTACCGCCATCGTAGACAACTACATTGATCAGCACACAGGCACTGATCTCCATCTACACGTCGGGATTCTCGGCATGGATCAGCGTCGGACCTTCCGCGTCTCGTACGCTTTTCGCAAAATGGTCAGATGTATAAGGATTGGCGTTCCCTCAAATTTAAATCTTCTCCGAGTCGAATTCACATCTGCTGTCAATGGACGCTGCAGCGACATTCGTCCGAACCACGCTACACCACTCCTGACCGTCAACTAAGTACTTCAAATGTTTCCAGAGAGTGGAATGCGTAACGAGGGTCTATAAAGCCAATACACGCGACTGGTCACTAAACCATCCTGACCGCAAAAATTCACATAGCACTCACGCATTTCCCACGGAACAGACCGACGAAGAGGGGTGGACGTGGAGTACGACGGGCATGGTAAAGCTACTACCACGGTGGAATGGCGACGGGAAACGTACTGAGTTCATGTGGACGTGGCTGCCTCGGATAGAAACGCACGGACTGTCCAGAACGAGCTTGAATTTGTTGAGGATTGACTGCGTGAGTCGACGTTGTTGGTGGCATAGCCTCAGGTTGCGGTGGTTGGTAGCAGAAGGGCTTTATGACCATGCTGAGCTACGTCACGCGCAAAGGTGAATGTGAATTGCATTCGCGAGGCGTGATCTCGTTCTCACTTGAAAGGATTATCATATCGTAAATGTGTATGCCTATGAGGCAAAGATCAATTTCTGAAGCTTGCAGTGCAAATTAATATTTCATAGAGAATTAGTAGCACCAGACGTAGTGTATCACAACCTCTACATACCAGTCATACCCGTAAAACGGTAGAACAGTTCCACCACCCACCTCTTCACATCACTTCACACTACAATCTCACCTCTTCTCCAACCTAACAACCAACTCCCCCCTCAACGTAGCATGCGCATCCCTAACCTCCCTCTCCCACCTCCCAACATCATACCCCTCCGCCCCCCTCACCCTGTATCTCCCCACCACACACGCCACAACGCACCTCAGCTCCATCCACGCGAGGTTCTTCCCCGGACACGACTGTTGGCCCGTTGAGAATGGTATGAATGCTGTGCGGTCGAGGGTGATTTCGTTTGGCGGTATGGTAGTAGTAGTGGAGGGAGAGGAGAATGGGGAAGAGGAGGGGAGGGAAGGGAGGGTGTAGGAGGGAAGGGTGAGCCATCGGTCGGGCCAGAATGTGTCGGGGAGAGGAGAGAATACGGAGGGGTTGCGGTAGAGGGAGGTCATGTGGACGGAGACGTTTGTGCCCTCTGGGACGAAGCTGCCATGTACCGTAAGGTGAGTGAAAAGGAAGAGAGAAGTACGCGACGTACTATGGTCCGATCATGGCTCCTCCACTACCAAGTTCAACTCTCCTCTGTTGTCCAGACAACACAGGCGAGAACATCCTCATCGACTCATTCCTACATAGCACGACACACCAACAATCAACATCAGCACTCCCATCCCACCACATCCCCTCATACTCACAAACAAGCATTCAAATACTCCAACCCCTCCAACCTCCTAAAATCCCGCGGCATCTCCTCATTGATATCAGGAAACGCCCCTACGATCTCCTCATAAAGTCGTTCACAGCACTCCGGGTGCCGAAGCATGAGGTACCAGAAGTGGGAGAGGACGGTGGCGACGGTGTCTGAGCCTGCTACTACTGCTGTGAATGCGTCTGCCGTGGCGTCGTGGTCTGGGACATCTGTTTTCAGGCGGGTACCGTCCTCGTTTGTCTAGTGCATTCCATCCACGATGATATTGGTTAATTTCAAACGCATATTATAAGAGGCGATGGGTGAGCACGTACGAGATGATACCACAAGTCTTTGTACTGTGATCCGGCTGTAACTCGATGGGTGGCGTAACTGGCCGCGACGCGCTCGAATTTCTTGAGGGCATTGCCTGCGCCGGGTAGGGCTTTGAGGAAGGGGCCGGTCCATGGGATGATGGAGAGTGTTGCTAAGGCACTATCTCAAACGTCGAGGTGAGTGTAAGTTGAGGTGAGGGGGACAACTTGGTACTTACAGAACGGCTGTATCCATCATGTGCCAGAGACCTTCGGTGTCTGCGCCGGCTTTCATCATACCGAACTCGCGTGCAAATCTAGCATGAGAGAGAATGTCAGTTCTTTCATTGCTGGCAAACCTCGCAGTGCATGGAACACTCACGCAAGCTGACCCATGAAGTCAAACCTAACCAAATCACCTTCGTCAGCAAAGAAACACGCAACTACGCAAAGGAGTGAGCTCCAGAAGGAGAAAACGCACCCATAGTAGCTCATCCAAGCAGAGATATCCACATCCTGCCCCGCCCGTTCCGCCAGCTTCTCCATCAACAAACCCGTCTTGCTCATGACTATCTCCTCATAGTCTTTGAGTGCGTTAGGTGCAAGTGCTCGTGTCCACGGTTTGCGTCGTACGGCGTGTAGGTCGAAGTCTTTGATGGCGTCGATTTGGAGGCCTGAGTCTGAGACGCGGATGTCGTAGACTGTAAGTATAAAGGAATGTTTAGTGTTTATGAGTGAGAGGTGCGAGAGGGAAGACGGCGCACAGGGTCCTTTTTTGAGCTTTCGGGCACCGAGGACGGGGTAGACTGCGTCTGCTCTCTTGAATGAAAGTTCATTAGGACCTATCACAACCAATGCGTATCAGAACATAACTCCTCCAGTTCCTGTTGGGTGGACGCTACCTATCCTCACAACATCGCCATACCTATCATGCCACCTTCTAATGACTATATGCGCGTCTCCTCGCAAGACGAAGAACACATGGTAAAACTTGGTGGCCTTTGCTAATGCTGGACCGGGGAAACTTGCAAGTGGGTGGAAAGGCGAGAGGCGGTAGGCAAGGGTGAAGGTTATGAGAAAGGCCCAGTAGGCAAAGAGCACTGTGAGGATATCTAGAAATGCGACGTGGTCCTGGGTTGATAGGACCAGTGCAGACGGCGCGACTATGAGGAGGACGGCGTTGAGGAGGGGGTTGGTCGGTTCATAGCGTTTGTAGACGAGATAGCATGCCTATGAATATGAAGGTAAGTAAGAGATGTTTAAGACCATACGTGGCCAAACACTTACCAGACTCGCAGTCGGAATGGCGATCTTCAAGTCCACGGTTGGTAGAGGGACGTCCCCCATGTTCGACTATGTCTTGGATGGTGGTCAGAAACAAACCATACGCTAGACATGGCTTTTGTGCTACTTACGAAAGTTCGGTCGGCGGCATGTTACGTACGAGCATGCCAGGGTTCGTCTTGAAACTTTCGGATAGGCGGTGGGCGTCGCGCGCACGGGTGCCAGTGACAGCAGAAGCTGCAAAGTAAGCGGAACGCCGCGGTGGTATGTCTGGTTCTTAATGCTGCTTCTTGAACTCTTTTCAGTGTCTGCTCATGCAAAGGCGACTGAACACACTCACTGGTTGGGCGGTTTTATTGCGAGTGCAGTACGCAGTAGTAGTTTGCGCTCGATGTGACGGCGGCAGAGGTACGTCACTGATCGCGTTCTCACACATAGCGCTCATTCCCGTGGCCAGGACCGTGACATTAACGAGTGTCAGTCTCATGCGCATACTAGCAAGGGGCACTAGTTGACATGAAAAGTCTATACCAACATGTAGTAAGCTCGAACAGTTCAGCATTAGGTATAACTGCCCCTTACAGAAGCTTACAGATGGATTCAGATTAGCTTTGGTGCGATCACCGTTGTCTTATCTATACCCAAGTCTCCTGGAACGCTCGTCAGCACGTTATAAAGGCTGCCCATGATGACGCCAATGATATAGTACTTGCCTGCCACCACCGTGACCTCTCCTAAACCACCTCTATCTTATACTCTACAAAATACTCCCCCGGCATCCTTAGGCGATGGTCCTATTCTACGACAGCATTCCTGACGACCCCAAGTTCGTCGAATGGATCCTCGACCAGAAATTATTTCATGTCGCGTCGGCTCCTCTCAATGGTCCGCTACACCAGCTCTGCTTTCATACCTACTCCGTCTAATCGCAATATTGCAATTTCATAGGTGGACATGTAAATGTGTCTCCTAAGGGATACCAAACCTTCAAGCTGGTCAACAAGAAAGCTTGCTGGTACCTTGACCTATCAGGTTCAGGTAAATCAGGCTGTCCTGTCGCAGGAAAAAAATGGTCGTGATGAATCTGAATTAACTGACCATATCCACAGGCAATGAGACGATATCCCACATATATGAGCCAGGCAACGGACGTGTCACCATCCTTTTCCAGGCGTTCGAAGGCCCCGCTCGTCTAGTGAGACTCTACGGTAAAGGTGAGTATCACTCGACTGACCACCGTGTAGTCGTTATCAAGCCAACCTATCTCATTTACGCCAGGCAAGGTCTTCGAGCGCGGCTCTCCTGAGTACGAAAAACTCCTCGCACCGGGTGGCACCCCGGACGACCAGTACGACTGGCCCACACCTGAGATACGTCCAGGAGCACGAGCCATCATCTGGCTCGATATCGAGCAAGTCGGGACATCATGCGGATTCTCTGTACCGCTGATGGACTTTGTCGGAGAGCGTGCGTCCCTTTTCGTTTGCACCTACAGGCTTAAATTGATTACTGAGACTTCAATTTCCTCGCAGGGGACATCCTCGATAAATGGTGCGACAAGCTCGAGAAAGGAGACATGACAGTAGAAGACCCATACACCCTCAACCCCGAGCGCGGCTTCCTCTCGTGGCTACACAACTTCAACACCTGGTCTGTAGACGGCTTGCCAGGTCTCAAGAGTATTCGTCCTGCTTCGTATGAGACTATCAGCAGCGTTATGACCAAGTACGGTGTGACACCCCCACCGAAGTCAAAGAAGCCAAATAGCAGTGGTGGGCTGCTTGGTAGTCGCGGCCTTCATTCTGTGCAGATGGTGCTCTTGGGTGTGGGCATTGGGGTGCTATCCTCGCACTATCTTCTGCGCGAGGGGACGTCCCTGACGCGCTCGTTGAATGCTGTCTTTGCTGGGTTGACCCGCTTGTACTAGATTTAGCGGACGATCCTCCATGTTGTGTGTTGGTACAGGTCACGATATCTTGAGTCCCGAAGGTTGAACTCTCTAGTACCCTGTCTCTGGGAGACTAGATGTAAGTAAGTGCTGGGCGAATAACTTGAAGCCAACCGTCATAAGGATACTGAGTTCATAAACGAAGAGTACGGTGCCTACTACGTAACCTTTGTCGGCCGACTATCGCCGGGCGCAAGTCATCATCTGAATTGAGCTGCTTCGCAACTTATGAACGTTTCCGCACCACCTGCGCCGTGCAGCTACAAGTATTGACTAATGAATCAATGGAGCGTTACTAGTCAGTGAGTCACTATATTCTGACGTTGATCAGGGGGTATACTTGAATAACTCTAGTGGTGGGGAAGACTGCAGCACTCACTTTCAGTAGCTTCCAGCCTGAGAGCCAGCAGCTTTCAGTCCTCCGTGCAACATGGGGCACTATTACGACGAAATCCCAGACGACCCCTCGCTCATCGAATGGATCAAAGACCAGAAACTCTTCCACGTCGGCTCTGCGCCCATCAAGGGTAAGCACATAAGCTCAGAGTCACTACGTCTCTCATAGGGGCAGTACGTACTTACCTATTTCCATGATCTACTAGGCGGGCATATCAACGTCTCTCCTAAAGGACAACAGACATTCAAACTAGTCAACCGCAAAGCATGCTGGTATCTTGACCTCACCGGCTCAGGTCTGTAGCTTACCTACATATGTATCCACTGTCACATTGCATTCTTCGTTCTGATAACCTCTGACTTTCCTGACAGGAAACGAGACGATCTCTCATCTGTACGAACCAGGAAACGGCCGCCTGGTCATCATGTTCGAAGCGTTCCAAGGACCACCTCGTATACTCCGGTTCTGGGGACAGGGTACGTTTAAAGGTCTTCTTCCTTCCAACTCCCCAATTCATGACTTGCTATATTTGTTCACCAATCTTCCGACCCTACCTCCTTCTATTCTGATCTGCTATAACACACATCACACACCATGCTCATGCTGCCGTTCATACTGCTACTGTACTGATGCATTATATTTAACCATAGGCAAAGTCTTTGAACGTGGATCGCCAGAGTTCGACCAATTGATCAACGAAGGTGCCTCTGAGCTCGGCTTCCCGACCCCAGAGATGCTCCCCGGTGCACGCGCGATAATCTGGCTGGACATCACCAGAGTCGGGACGTCGTGCGGGTACTCCGTTCCATTCATGAAGTTCGAAGCGCACAGTACGTATACGTGGACCATTCATCGTCTATCTATGTCTTCCAGGCGTCTTCTCCTGCATGGTCTGTTTCTGATTGGAGCTTTGCTCATTGTTAATTGCACTATAGGAGACACGCTCAACAACACCATGGCAAAGCGGGAGAAGAACGACGAGAACACGGCAGATCCGTTCGAGCTTCCGCCGGGAAGAGGTCTGCACTCGTATTGGGCTGCAAAGAACTCATGGTCCTTGGATGGGTTGCCAGGCGTGCAGTCTGTTGCTCAGATGATCAGAGACGACCGTGTGGATGAGGTACTCAAGGATGCAGGGCTGAGCAGAGTATCTATCTTTGGGAAGAACAATGGAAAGAGTGTAGGACTGCTACCTTCCGGGACGACTGTCGGAATTGTGATTGGCTTTTCTCTCGCGTTGCTGTTACAAGCTGCCACGAGTCCTCCGAGCCGGAGTTTGCTAGCCAATATAGGCTCCACGGCTCACCGTATATTTACATCATAGATAGGCCACCATACTGCGGAAGACTTACCGTAATGTCATAAAGTATCCTGCAAGAGAGATCGATATGTGGCTTGTAGCCAATCACAGTTCCGAAGAATACGGATAATACAATGCCAGTTCACCTTGTAGTTGACAACCAACACAACGATTACATCATTTTCACTTGCCAAAGTGACTCTGTGCGTTGTGCCATGTAGAATAATGCACAAAGGCTTCACTAAGAAGCAGCTCAATCTCGTGGTCGGTCCAGTCCTGGGTCGGTAGAGATTGTAGGAACATGATGATACCCTGCATAGATAAATGGGTTTGAGACAACGTTGAGAAGAAGATACACGGAAGTTCTTGCCTGAAAATCCATCTGCTTGAGTTTCTTACTCCATTGTACCAGGAAGGCTGAACAGACGTATAGATGAAATTGGGAGAAAGCATCCGGACCCTCAGCCTAGCAGCGCGAAGTATGTTGAGCAGAACTATACACGGAGTCGGAACAATCGGAGAAGCCACCCTACCAGATAGGTATCCCACATGCGCACTGTATTCTTCACGCTGATTTCCCGCATCAGCAAGCAGTTCATCCAACGAAAGGCAAACTGCATGAACTCGACGTTCTCTGCTTCGAGATGCGCCGAGAGCGATGCTATCGTACCGCAATCAGTCATATTGCGTTATCACATATTGACGTGAGACCTACGGTCTATTCTAGCCACCAGTTCCGCCATTCGTTTTACACTTCTGTGGATACCTGGCTGACCGGCAATATAGTTGTCTTGAATACCGTCGAGTAGTCGAGACAGGCACCAGAACGAATCGGCCTCCACAGCATTGAGCACTTCTGTGGGCAGCAATGCAGTGTCGAATTCCTCCGGATCGGAATCTGCTGCGATTAGCAGAGATTCCATAGTGGAAAGCTGGAAACATGTCTTACCTATGAATGCGGAAAGGAATACTTGGTAGAACGGCGTAACGAGATCGTTTATGCCTTGTACGTAACCACTGGCGGGATGCCGGATAGCCCATACATACAAAATGCGCTCTAGGCTCTATAGCAACGTGAGATGTTGGAGTAGTGTACAACAGTGTTGGCCTCACCCGCTGCGTAGATGCATGCATCCACAAAGGTACTCCTGGTCTTGTACGGGGAACATCAATTTCGATTTGGTGCCATATTTGCTGATCAAGGGCATCCCTGTTACGAGCGAAAGCTAACTCTACGAGAGATAGGTACTCTGACCGCTTGCGAGCCAAAGTAGATATCCTCAGATGCGCAGGTAGTGGAAGATAGCCCTAATATGATTTAATGAAATAACTACGGTCAGATTCAGTCAAAATCGCATACCAGAAGTAGGGGCCAGGCTATAGGACGCAAATCGTCCGGTACTCCGTTCCATGCGAGTTTACGCAATTGGGCTAATACATGTTAATGGGTTATACGGTGGAAGGAAACTCAAATTGTGACGCACCCATACTAACATCCTTATTTGTGATGCAATCGAGAAATCTCTGCCGTCGGTTCAGTTGGATTGAACGTTCTCGCAGGGCCTTCTCAGAGACCTCCGACCCATCGTGGTGAACCTCGCTCTCGAAGGGTTTACGATGGACAAGATGCAATGGATCTGGCTTGATATGAGAGGTGGGTAGCTGAGATACGGCATGCATGAAATTGTACCCTTGACGATATCGTCGACGTCCTCTCTGACCACACACTGCCTTTGCTTGGATTTCGGCACTGGTGCGTTATGATGGCTTGTCTCAGGAGGTTCTTCTGGGTCGAAATCACCGACGATCAGGTCTCCGTCGTGATGAGGGTATTGGGTTGCTTCAGCGTGCTTGCCTTCATCACCTCTTCCTTCTCGTGCGTTCGTGATAATTGTCCAGCCTTGCTTCGCAGGTGGATGTTCTGCGCGTGGCGGGTATGAACTAGGACTCGGTGCATTCACGTGAGTATACGAAGATGCAAGAGTGGATGAAGAGCTGTTTTGTTGAGGTTTGGGCACGGGTTTCGGTGCAGTAGACGAGGTCGATCTCGAATGCGTGGTCTGCCATCCTGAACCCGATGCCTCTTCGTCAGAGCCGCTATCCCAGGCGTCGTCCTCAGCCCAGTCAGAAGTTGAATAAGATGTAAAGCGGCTGGACGGGTTCAGGCCAATGTGAGGACGAGCAGGCGGCGGACGTGCAGTCATTCTGGGTGGTAAGACATCAAGATCTGAATTCACGACGACTGGAATTAAGCAGCGCTCCGTACACGCCATTCCAGGGCGCATCAACGGATCATCTACGTGTCAAGTCCGAGGCAACGCATAATTACAACGCGGTTATTTGAGGGGTCAATGATTCGTATAGCATTCGAAACAGTTAGTGAACTAAGGTATACATAAACGAATAATGCAAAGCAAGGGCAAGCAGTCCACTACGAGAAGAATGATAGACTAGATTACGAGCAGATCCAAACGTCTGTCTACAGGAGATCGTCCACCAATAAGACAACAGTACACTACACTTCTAAAGTACAACACATCATGCACACCGGATTTATGTGCGCAATACAGCCGGGATGTTGAGGACAGCCTGCGCAGCATGGAATCCCATCCGCATAAAGTGGAGAAGAGCCCAGACAAGCCCAACTACAGAAGGATCGTCATGTCAGCCATGCCAGTATGATGTAACGGTTAGAAATGAACACTTACTCAGAAGAATGGGAATCCAGAATAATACAAGCATGCGGTCATGCTTGGCCTGTTGGTGCTTGCGCGCCTGCTTCTTTGTCGGCCGGTATACGAACGACTTGACTTCCGTTTCCGAAAGAACTTCCTCAACTGGCCCAAAGGTGACTCGCTTGACGGCCGTCGTGGTCGACGTCTGCGAAGATGATGCTTTGGGCACCTCAGATTTGACGTCACTAGCACCTGCTTCCCTAGGCGTATATGCGGGAGGTGCATCTTCGCTAGAGCGGGTTGCTTGTACCCATTTGTCCCAGACGGCCTTCCACTCCTGAGCACTAGGAATACCCAGCCACTGTTGAGTACGGTTAACGTTCGTGGCTTCTCCAGTAGAAGAGTCCTGGTCACCACGGCGGTCCTGACCCCAGAGAGCAGGCATCATCGGAACGTATACCGGGAAGACTGCCGGCATCTGAGGAAGGGCGCCCCAAGCTGGCATCCCGGGGAACTGAAGAGGAAGATTGGGCATCTGAGGATGCTGCAGCTGGGCGATAGTTCGCTGGACCATCTCCCTGATAGAAGCAGCCAGCTGCTTCTCGTCCACAAGACCGGCCTCCTTAGCCTTCTGGGAAGAGGTGGGAGGCTCCAACGGAGGCTTTTCATCAGTTGACGCGAGTGCAGCAACAGCGGTGGGCTTCTCCTTGAGCTTACGATCTGAACGACGACGCTTGATTGCCCTGGAAGGCACAGATCGCTCTTCCTCGCTTTCGACTTCATCGACGTCGCCCCAAGCGGCTTCCTCTTGGTCGTCCGAGCCACCAACAGATTCGTCGTCGTCTTCAATCGAATCCTCAATTGAAGGATGTTCGAACAGACCAACAGGAGCAATCTCCGCAGGCGTCTTGCCAAGGGCGTTCACGATATCCATGCCAGCGCCAGCTTCAATCAGCAACCGTGCACAAGTAGCTGATTTACCGAGGGCTGCGAAGTGAAGTGCCGTAAACCCATTCCTGTCTCGCACGTCCAAGTCAATGTCGTGCTCAATCAGAAATTCGACGATTTCGGTGAAGCCCAAAAAGGTAGCCAGATGGAGGAGGGTTTGTCCCGAGGCGTTTGCGTGTGAGACAGCAGATGCGACTGAACGAGTGGGCACTGCCAATGGCGTGTCAAGAATGGATAGGAAATCCAGAACGAGCTTCTCAAGTTCGGGGCCCTTCCCGGCACCAGAGAGTAGGACACGCCTGACGTCGGCCGAAAAGTTGAGCGCAGCGGCAAGTTGCATTGCACCGCTTGCCGCTTCAGACGTAGTGTTGTTCATGTTATCCGGCCCAGTTGTGTTGACAATCCTCATCGCAACTTCTCTGGCGTCCTCGATGCGGCCGGTCATCTTGAGTCCGACAACTTGCAGAGCGAGCTCCATTCTTTGAACGACAATGTCAGATTAAACAACCCAACACAATGTATGATTAGTAGACTCACAAAGCCCGGTCAGTGTCGTCCTGATAAACAAATAGAGTCGGCGGTGAGCCGTCCTCGTCCTTTGGTAAACCATCAAACCAAACCGGCACCACGCCGGCTGTCGCACTGGGCGGCAGGAGACAGACAAGCGTGTTATCGCTCCAACGATGTGTCGACGAGGCGCGAGCATCACCGAAAACGCAAGTAAGCTGGGTGTTGGGATGGAAGTTCGCGCCTAAAACTGTTATCTCAATGCCTCCGTACGTTGGCCCGTGCGCTGGAATGAGTCTATGGATCTTCGGAGTCGGAATGGCGTTGATAGATGATGGGTGAGGGTCTGGATTGAATAGGAAGGGCACAGGGGGTGCGACGCTGAGGTTCGGTGACGGGATAGTCACAGGTGATGAAGGCGCTATTACGGAAGGAGGGAGGATGGACGATATTTCTGGAGAAATGAAGGTGGTCGGTGGAAGTGCTTCCAAAGAAAGCCCGTTAGGCGAAAATGATTGTTGTGCGTCAGGCATGAGAACATCCTCAAAGAGGGAATCTGATGCGACTTGGGAGGGTTCCAGTGAAGAAAGAAGATTCGCAATGGCTTCGGCGGCAATTTCGTCGCTGGCTTCGGGCGTCGTGGGCTCGGTAGACAGCATCTGGCTAGGTGAACTGCCATGGCTAAGGGCGGGAGTTGAAGCCCTGGTTGTGGTAAAAGACGAGACAGCACCAGAGTGTAAGCTGCCGTCACTGCCCTTTCGAGATACCTTGCCGGAGCGCCGACCGTCGTAGGGTTTCGTGCGTTTCTTTGTTCGCTCCCCACCAGCGTCTAGGCGACTCTTCCGTTTGCCAGGGGTTTCTTGGCGCTCGCCTATGTTTGAGGCCCACTCAACATCATGTGGCAAATCTGCGGCGGAAGCGTTAGCAGAGGTCTTGTTGACACCAGTGCTCTTGTGGTCGTCCGTTATCATGATGGGTTTCGTCACACCCGATCCAACGACTCGCCCGGCAGAGTCGTACATCGTGAAATGGACGTTGAATCCGGTCTTCTCTCGATGGTGACGGCAGTAGCATGTGATGCGGAGAGGGAGAATAACGGTACCCATCGAAAAGTCGAGGACTTCCGGACAGTTGAATTGAATGAGCTTCGAGTCATCTTCATGCTTTCCTCGTCCAGGAATTATTGCAGGTTCCTCGGTGCTTTCATCGTCAGATCGCGCTGGACGGATACGAGCTGCAATCTTCCGCTCTATCCGTTTAGCCTATAGAGACGATTAATCACCGGGCTCCAATCAATGAATAGAATGGAAGCGTACTTCACGAGCCTGGCAGCTTGTACAGCATGTCACTTTCGTGTGCGGCGGCGAAGCACAAGTGATATCTGTGGTTAAGAACAGCGAATCGTCCAGCGAGGCATCTACGAAAATGATAAGTAGGATGAACGCAGGGATGACGACACAACGCACCGATTTTGCCCTCCTTGCGTGTACGTCTCTTCGTGCTTGTCCCTTTGGGCAGTCGCAACCATTTCCAGCTACCGACGCGATCGTATTTCAGAGGGTCTGCAGAGGTACTGGCATGTGCCAAGTCGACCGTGAGACGGACTTGCGTTTCCACCCTTGACTTGGTGCCGCCTTCAGGAATGGAGGGAAACATGATAGGTAGACTACGACACAATTGAGCACGTAGCAGCCAGGAGGTTGAGAATTTACGTACTTAGTACATGTATCCTTTGGCGGGCAAACAACAGACTGCATCGCTGCTGGCGGCAGCTCTCTGCGGAACTGTGGAGCGGGCTGAGAAGACCTTGCAGCGGTCATTAACGGTCGTTGAGATTGTGCGGAAGATACTGGGGAACAGGCAGAGAGGAAAGGAGAAGGAGACTGCTTGACATAACCTGGCGAAAGGCTTTCCGAGCTAGGAGTACTGCGGTAGGGCGTTAGACAAACGTTGCGCTCTCGCATTGGATGGGACCGTACTCGTCGTATGCATCTTCCTGTATCAAGTCTCCCAAGTCTAGAGGAACAATGTGATCCCTATTCTTTGCAAAGCTTCCGTCGGGAAGGAAGAAAGTGTCTTGAGTGAGGGAGTGACACCATGCGTTCACGACGTCCTGTGTGATTACGGGGTCAAGATTGTCGGTTGCTTCCGGCGTTGACGGTGAAGGCGACCGCGAACACGCCGTCGTCGACGATGAAGACATGAGGGAAAAGTAGAGGAGGGCAAGTTCTGACTTGCTAACGAAGGTTGGCGCGTGGTGGTGAGCGAGTCTAATTGCCCTGGAAGAAACCCGGCAGTTTCCGTAGCTCCGATTAAAAAGACCTGTGGCCACTGGCACTTGGCAGCGGGTTGATGAACACCTCAAACAATCTTCGTCTCCTTAAGACGGTCTCTTATGAACCTGAGGCCTGAGCATCAACAACGTTGTTACGTACAGTCAATGGATCTCACCAGTGTTATCAGGTAATCTCCATCAGTCGCGGACAGACAACTGGCGATAGGCAAGAAGCCATCATCTGTGAGGTTCAAGTTGGATAACCTTGAAGAAGTACTGAGTGGTATCCACACGAGCCGCCGAGCATACTTCGAGGACTCGAGTTGGGTATCAAAATCAAGTCAATGCAGCTCATGACGCCCTCAGACGAAGTCTTCTATCACACTGTGGTGTATTGTTCAAGTAACGAGCTGAGCTCGGAACCACGGCTCGCTGCTAATCTAGAGAAAACTCCCGGTGAACCATGTCTCACATAACACAGCGATTGGGCAATCCAGAAGCACCATGAGTTGATGATACCCACTGGCTTCGAATTTCTCATGAGATCCTACTTCCGTTACTACAGGGGCACCCTTTTATCTAAGGGCACGAGTGCTGTGAGCCATTGTACACCGAAACACGTTGTCACACCTGGGACGTGCACATAAGTAGCATTCATCAGATTGATTCTTAAACTCGGTACATTGATTACAGATAGACGTATTCTAGCTCGCCGCATAATTAACGGCATATTAGAGCTGTCGCATGCAGTGCCTGCCATTGGCTTGCCGGCGGCACAACTGTAAACTCCCATCTGGCATAGCTGCGAGCGTGTGCTGTAAGTCTCTCAACTGGATCTGAACTTTGTGAGTATGGCGATCTAGTGTAATCATCAAGTTGAGTAAGTCGTTTTTTCGGGCCAACGAGTACTTACATGCTAGTGGGCACTGTTATGATAATGGTCCAATGATACACTGAAGGCAGCAACAGTTCGCTAAATATATGCACGACTTTGCTCCCCTTACATACAGGTGTCTACGCTGATAAGGTATTGGTGCGACGGTGAGCTCGGGGTTGCCCAATCCAAACAACTGGTGCGCTTTGATGCGCCCTTCCTAAAGCAGACAATACAATTGTAATTGCCAATATACTAGGCGCTGTATCATGTGATGCACGACCTTGTACTGAAGGTCGCGTTCTGCGTGGTGGCCACTGAGTGCTTGACTCCTGCCACAACCTCTACTAGCCAACTATTTGAAGACACAGACACAGGCATGAAACGAGGAGCAGAGAATCAGCTAACACGAGACGATGCTGAGGACGACAACAGCGTAGGTGCTGCAAATTGTGGAGGTCAGAACATATGTTAACTCGTTCTACAGGACAGCGCGGACGGAGAACCACAACGGGGGTTGAAGAAAGCTGATGCTTCTGTACTGAATGAAAGACCGTGTGTAACACTACTCCTATGACTACGAAACAAGGCTCACCGATAGCTTGGTAGAATGCGTGGTCTTCCACGGCGTGCTGCCGCGAGTGCTGCACCACTACCGACCCCCTCAAGTGCAGCCACACCAGACGTGCGTTTTCCCGCTTTAATAGCGTTAGTACATTCCTCTGATATGAGGGTTTACAGGCCGGGGCACAGCCGGTCCCGAAGTTCTCAGGATTCGCAGGATTTGGATCGTCGACGGCAAATTCCACACCCTTCTCTTTCGGTGCGCCTGCGAAGCCATCATCAACTACGACTCCCTCTTTTACTGCGCCTTCTTCGACGGCGTTCTCTTCTACAACATCCCCGTTCACTCCCTCGAGCACCACACAAGCTGCTTCGAACTCTACCTCCAATGCTACGAAGTTCTTTACGTCGATAGTCAACTCCTCTGCAGAGCCAACCGCACCTAAGCCATCAGAGACCAAGTCACAAAATGGACATATTCCCCAGTCGGGTGAGGATGACAGAGTCAAAGCAGAAACGGCGTATTATACCGCTTTGCGTGGGCTCAACGTTGCGTTCCTGGCCGCTTGCCAGAAAGCAGTCGACGCAGATCCGTACACCGATATTGCGAGCGTTTTGGAACGGTATAGTCAGCTGAGGTCGGGTATCAAGTCTGATTACGACGAAAGCCTCAAGAAATCATCATCATCAACGGCAACTACGAAGCCCGAGGCAAAGCTACCACCACCACCTCCAGCAGCTCCATCTGCCTTTACTGGATTTGGCGGCTCTTCGTTTGCCTCCAGCTCTGCTCCCGCGCCCTCATCGCAGCCCAAGAGCTCATTTTCGATGCCAGCTCCTGCCGGTGGATTCTCTGGCTTCAACTTCGCTCCTGCTGCTTCGTCGACACCACCGGGCGAAGGAGGCTTTAAGCCGCAGCTTGCATCAAGCCCTCCTGCGAATAAACCGTTATCAAGCTTTGGAGAGAAGCCGGCAGAAGAATCCAGTAAGCCTGTCGAGGGCGGCCCGTCCTCGAATGGGGTCAAGTCAGCCTTCGCCTTCGGTTCATCCAGCTCTACAAGCTCATTCGCGTTCGGTGACTCGGGGAAGAAAACTGGAGAGAACGTATTTGGGAGCACGCCCTCTGTCTTCTCCAGTGCTATGTTTGGAGTGTCAGCAACCGCGAGCCCCGAGCAGAAAGACAAGCCGAAAGATTCCACGCCCAGTCCCAGTGTCTTCGGTGGTGGTCTACCAACGGACAAACCGTCCTCGGGCTCGTCATCGCCATTCGCCTTTGGCTCCGGCTCTCCCAAACCAACATTCGGGTTTGGGAAACCAAGCGGCAGTGGCAGCATAGGAAATCCCGTCGGGTTTGGCTTCGGAAGCCCGCCAAGAACGCCTGATGCCGGTGCGGTGCCGACTTCGACGACAAGTGGCTTCGCGTTCGGTGCACCCAAGGTTACAGAGGCGAATGGCGACGGCGACTCGGAAGGGCAGGAAGCTAATAAGCACGAGGCCGCGGAGGATGCACCGCCTCTTCTGGGCACCGGAAGTATACATGATCAAGACGGCGAAGGTGAGGAAGACGAAGAGACGAAATTTGAGCAGAAGTGTAAGGTCTTCAAGATGGCTAAGAAGGAAGATGGTTCACAAGAGTGGAAAGATATGGGAGTTGGTACGTGCCGTCCCTTGTGACGTATCGGAATTACGTTTAATCCTTGGTTCTCTAGGATTGCTTAAGGTCAAGGCACACAAGGAGACCGATGCGCGTCGACTTCTCCTGCGAAACAGCAGCACCGGCAAGATTCAGATTGTACGTAATACTAGATTATCTTTACACAAATGGTCTAATATTGTCCTGTCGGGTTAGAACTTCAATGTCCATGCTGGGATGAACCCTTCAGTAGCTAAAAACGTTGTCTCACTTATGGGACACGAGGAGGGCGTGTCGCTGCCATACAAGCTCAGAGTGAAGACTGCGGAGCAAGCTGAAGAGTTGAGACGGGTTTTGCAAGAAGAAGCCGAGAAAGTTAAGGCCAAGTCATAGAGCTATGGTACCGTAACTGGACCGTGTAGTCTCGTACAGTTTCGCTAACCTTTTCACTCACATCCTGCTGTCATACTGATTCAACGTATAATATACCTATCATCTGCATCGCGCTTTTATACATCTGGGACTTTTCTGACAATTGGAAGCTATGATCGCGTGGAAACATCGCCGAAACTAGGATAACGAAGGAGCACTTTGAGTACAGAAAGCAGCAAAAATTGGTTACGGATACAACAGTCTTTTGACTGTTCGCGGAAACATGATGACCTTTCGACTTCATGGAAAGCAAGGACGACCAACTACGACGCGTTCGCCGCCCTCGTGTAGAAGTCAGCTTCAGACCAGCCATACGTACGGGTGAGCCTGCGGCCGAATTGCCTGACTCTCCACGGGTGGAGCGTCGGGTCAGGGTGAGCTGTAGGTCTGTCAGCAAATTGCAAAGGAGGATCAAGATAGAAGAACGTACGCTTATGGAACGTAATTGACTGCAGAAACGTGATCAAAACCAGACCAAAAATATTGTTGAGGGAGAACTTACCGGATCGCGAGGATCAGGAGGATCGAATCGGACACTGGATCCAGCCGTACTAGGATCATACGTGAAGCCCATCTCGCGCATCACCTGGTGTTCAAGACGTTAGCACGGGATTATGCATCGTCCAAGACTACAAACCTTGAGGAAATGCTCCCATTTCAACGGAGCAATACCCTGCTTTTCGTCCTCAGCAGAGTGTAAGAGCTGGTGCATATAGGCCTTCGTCTTCTTCGTCATATTAGAGAAGAAGCTGTTCTTGTCGCCCTTCTCCTCTTGAGGTTCCGGCTCTGGCTCCTTCTCTTTCTTACTGGTGAACCTAGAGAAAATGCTCCGCTTCTTCTCTGGGACGCTGAACAAAGTCGGCTGATCACTACGAGTCTTGATCTTCTCCTTGGGCTTCAAGCCTTCCTTCTGCACGTATGAACGAGCAGACTGCGCTGTCTGCTCAGTTGGAAGGAGCAGAGATGTAGCGGATGCATAAGGAGGAAGTGTGGCTGAGGAAGCAGTGCTCTTGACCGATGGTGTCTTCTTCGGAGGGGACTTTGGTGTAGCAGGTGCCTTCTTCGATTGTTGAGGGGACGGCGGCGTAGGAACCGTCGGCGTAGCAGGAGCCTGTTGAGTCGCTGCCTCTGGAGTCTTATCCGCCCCGGCAGCCTCGGGCTCAGCTTCAGCTCCCTCAGCGGTAGTAGCGGCAGCGGTCTTTTTCTTTTTCTTCTTCGGTTTCTTCTTCTTCTTCTTGGGAGCAGTGCTCGGCTCGTCGTCATCTGACGTATCTTCAACAGTCGCCTGCTTCGTCTGAGGTTTGGCTATGGTATCGACATCAGATTTTTAGTATGCAGAACTGCATGCATTAGATGCTACTCACCCTTAGGTGCCGCTGTCTTGGGCTTGGGCTTAGGTGCTGCCTTAGGCTTAGGCTGGACAGGAGTATAGGCCGAAGCTGGTGGCTTAGGACCGTTGTACTCCTGGCGAGGCGCAGCGCGTTTGCTACTCTTCAAGTTAGGGTTAGCAGAGAACATACGCCCTTTCGCAAAAAAATCAGGACGTGAATCAGGACTCAGATATCGTCAGACATACCACGTAGGGAGCCCAGCAACTTAATGAACGCGTTGCCTTGTTTGTCCTCGGCGGCTTCTTTGAAGTACGCAGCGTCACTCCTTGGGTCGTAGAAGTCAGGATCAGCGGCAGCCATGTCCATAGCCTCTCTCAGCATCTCTCGCAAATGGTCTTCCTCGTCCTCGTCATAATATTCATCTTCATCCTCGCTCTCTTCCTCCGAGTCCTCATCCGAATCGTACTCATCATCGTCCGACGCGTCGTCCGGTGCCTCGCTCGAGTCCGAAATGGTCATCAGGGAGGGCATAGATTCGTCGCTCTCATACCCTCTGTCGGCGATGGGAAGAGGTTTCTTCTGACCACCATTCTTCGGTTTGGGGGCTCCACTGAAGCGCGAAAAACCGAAGGGCTCTTCCGGTTCCGCTTTCTTCTCTCCGCCCTTGGCCTGTGCGTGCCAGGACGGTTTGCGATACTTGAGGTCGTCCAAACCCCAAAGTGCGTCTATGTTCTGTCCGCACACACCTTGGTAGTTCTGAATACAGATATGAGTGGACGAAAGTAGCGACGTTTACGGAATATACCCACTAGGTTCACATACTTCCAAACCGTCTCGACCACGTGTGGCTTCACGAGCTCAGTATCAATAGGCACGAGTAAATTCTGGTAACTCGCGTATTCCCGTGATGCCTTCTCAGAGAAGAGCTGCGCGTCAACCCATTTCTCAAAGTCCTCAGGTACCTTGCGTTCTTCCTTTTTCCACTGCTCTCCCTCAGGACCTAGAAGAGGAGACTCAAGGAGTTCCAAAAGCTGAACTGTCGACTGCATGGCGGTTAGGTGTCAGATCACGAGAGTGACAGCAGACAAGCTTACAGAAAGATCGCCCATCGCGTCCCAGAGCGACTGAGGGAATCTCTTAGCGTCGCGTGGAGTTTCATCGATAGCCTCATGCAAGATATGAATGAGGATCTGCTTAGGATACGCAGAATCCGGAAGACACAACTCGACGACGATTGAGTCCAAGAACGACTTGTGCACTCCTTTGAGTTGTTCCCAGCTAAAGGTGAACTCTGGCTGATCAGAGTCGGGAGGTCGGTTCTGGTTTACTTGGAAGTACTGGCTCCAGTGCGCTATACGATGCGGGTGTAAATTTGGGTTCAGAATACGCATAGCTGAATGGACGTACGAGCGGTTGTCGCAAGCTGAGCGAACTTCTGCTGGCCGAGGCTTACAAGAATATTGACCAAGTCGTACAAGACCATATACTGAGCGCGGAACTCTGGATCCTTTCCCAGAGTATCGCGGATTCTACTATCCTGGTCTTCGTCGATGCTCTGTGTCAGAGTGAGACCGACTAGACGCCATGCTGAAGCCAACATATACGTATTGTGAATTCTGAGAGCCAGTATAAGCAATTTTTGTTTAGGCAGTGCTCACAAGTGCAACTCACTTGGAAGCCACAACGCTGCCGATGAAGTTTGGATCAGTCATGGGATCCTTGCGTTGCTGCTTCTTCTTTCCGGTGACTGGAGGCAGCTGTGGCTTGCGAGCCTCCGCCTCTGACTTGATCGTATGATAAAAAAGGATAGGATCTTCAAGATTCTGGATTTCGTCCAACCACGCTGGGTAAGGACGCGATAAGCGGGGTGCAAACGCGTCTCATATATCGCATACCGATGTACTGAGCCTCTGCAATTTTCGTAGCCTTCTGCGCATTGAACGGTGTCGCTAAAGCCTGTGCGTAACTCGCGACCAAATCCTCTTTGTATAGACAATGAACACTCTCTTATTCGTGCGACGATATGCGTTTTCATACCTGCAAGAAGTTCCAGTTTCTCTCTGCCACTCATTTTCGTCGCAAGAATGACCTCTCCCGTTCCCATAGACCCATACTTTCCATTTCGGAGAACGAGAGCGCGAGCTGTGGTCGGCTTGTGCCCGTCTGCATCACGTTTACTGTGCGTCTTCTTGTGGACGACTTCCTTCGGGCCTGTGGTGACCAAGGCCTGAGACTTGGATTGTTGCGCTGACGCCTTCGCCGGCGGTTTCTTTGGAGGCATTGCGACCGTCTGCGAGGCTCGAGATGGTCAAGGTCTGAAATCTAGCTAGGACCCTTTGTTAATGAGTCCCCTGACTATTATACTTCGGCATCGCCCGACGCGTCGCGTACGAGCGCTTCGCTCCTCCACCCTTTTCTCTCGTCTCGCATGTCTTCAGCGTGTGGCCAGAGAGTGCGAGAGCCGCAGTGCCACGGTCTAAGGCCTCCTTATATATGTTACATGATTGACAGCGGCAAACCGTTACTCGAAAACTACAATCAGTTTACAGAACGTACTGATCATCACGCGCGGTAAGTCTATCGCTCCCGCGTCGTGGTAATCTCCTCTCTGACCGCGATTCTTCCTCGAATTCAGCATAAACATGTCATTTCATCCTCGGACATCACTCACTAGCTATGGGATTAGCTTTGTGGTGCCAAGTGGTTCGGCACACTGCAATGCAAAGAATAGGGCGGTTTCATATTGTCCGCACCAGCGCAATCATGAAACTGAAACAGTCTCCATGGTGGAGGCTGTGGTCGGTGCCCCGCCTGGCCTCCAGAGCGCACACACCCTGCGCAACACTTTAGGACAAATGATCCGGACGAAAGGACGGTGACGCCTCCTTATAAGTACGAGTCCTCTCTGTCGTCATGTTCCGTTTCTGCCGTCCCTGCTCTGGCAAGGAACACGCCCTTTCACTTTCTCCGCTTTTTTTCTTTCGTTCTCTTTCTTCCTGTCTGCTGGACAGACACTTTACTTCTACAGCACCATTTTATTACTTGCAGCTGGGCCTGGGCTTTATTTTCTTCTCTTCTAATTTTCTACCTTGATGGTAGCGTTCAATATCTCACGTGAGTGTCCTCTTTCATCATTTCCTGTCAATATGTCCAACAACTTCTCTTTACAGTCGACGACTCCTCTCCTTTGATCTCCTATACAGGATCATGGCATGACACTCCTGCGAATGATTCGCTCGTTGCCAACTACACCAGCGCAAGCTTCCACACAACGAACACGACGGCTTCTACTGCCACTCTGAAGTTTAACGGAACTGGAGTTTGGTTCTATGGAGCGCATCGTCCAGAGTATGGCAACTACTCCATTACAGTGGATGGTCAGGCTGTCGCGAATGGAACTGCTTCATCAGGCACACCTATCTTCGATCAACTCCTCGGTGCCTCTTTTAATCTAGGCATGGGACAACATACGGCAGTATTAAGCAACGTTGGCGGAGGCGCTATCGACTTGGACAAGCTCGTTTTTGAGACCCAAATTGGGTCATCAGAGTAAGTCTGTCGTTTATGTCATCGGTATCTGCTGTTGACTGATTACGATAAAAGCGAACAAGTTAATCCGATGATGTTCAGCGACAGCGACTCACAGATCCAGTATTTGCCTGCCACTGCATGGGGGGTTTCTGATCAATCATTCTTCTCTAACGGAACTGCACAGTACGTCTTGCCCATCAGCTTTCAAACATGATAACATGCTGAATTCGATTATACAGCTACACTGGCTCGGGAGATTCCACGGCAACCCTATCTTTCGTCGGTGATGCTGTGGCCGTGTACGGTGGGGTATCTTTTGATCATGGCAAGTATACGGTCTCGGTGGACGGACAATCGCAGGAGCTCAATGGCGGTGGTTATGACGAGTATCATCCGCAGGTGAGTTACATCTCGCAGATTCAGCAACTGTACAGGAATACTAAATGGCCGAACGTCTAGACAGTGCTTGTACGTACCTTTCTTTCAGTCGTGTAAGCAAAGCGTACTCAGATGCTGTTAGTATTTCGCACAAGGTCTCGGAGCAGGCAGCCATAACTTGACTGTGACTGCAGGCACTGGCTTCTTCGATCTAGACTCAATTGTTGTATACAACGCAACTGGTCAGGCCAATGGCTCCCAGTCATCACCTGTCGATCCCGCCCTCCCGCTTGCAATGGGTAACAATGGTGGTAGCATGCCAGGCGACTCGAACCCTGTTAACAATGCGTCGAACACGGACAAGTTTCACATCAACTCAGCTAACAGCAACAACGGGTAATTTGGTACTTTCTTTACCTCTCCTGTCTATTCTGAATAGGGTGTTATTGTAGTGCTAGCGCAGCCAGTAGCGTCAAGTCGATTTCCCCCGCTGTACTGGCAGCCATTGTTGGCTCCTCAATCATCGGTCTCGTGTCTATCATCATTATTGCCATCTTCATTGCCCAACAGATACGCAATCGACACAAGTTGGAGGCGACAGCAGCTGCTGGGGCTGTTACGCCTGAATCTCCGACTTTTATACAACATCCTGATCTGGAAGCTGGCCCGAGAGGAGGGTTCCCCGAGCAGCCCGCGGGAGGAGGACTGCAGAGAAACAACTCGCGATGGACGATAAGGAGTTTCGCCTCACGATGGTCGCAAGCTTCGTTCCCGAACCAAGTTCGCGGCGACGACCCTCCGCCCGCCTTACCACCTCTGCCCCCGGGTGTCTCGAGACTGTCCCCGCCTGTACCAGGTGCTCATCGCGCTTCGCAATCAAGCGTGCTTTCTGGCTCGAGTGGATCTGAGACGCTTTACTCCCAAGACAGCCACTCTGGCAGTTATGATCACAAAGCTGGTGTGATGGTTGGGCAGGGGCCCAGCCGTGGGTCGATCTCTTCCTCAGATCATGACAGTAGCAATGGTGCCGTGAGTACTCGTGTTGTTGCGTTGTAACAGTGGGAAGTTCGCATGCTGATTTCCACCGTCACACAGACTCCTGCGCCTCAGCGCCCCGCCAGGCCTCCCGGGCTGGATTTGAGAGATCTGGAACATATCGAGTTGTAATGACGACGCTGCCTGCTTTTATGAGTAGTTTACGATGAAGAAACGACATTGTACCCTTACATCCCAATACTTTGGGCCCCTTTGCTCACCTAATTATAACACCCCGCAATTCGGAATGGACTTGACAATCGCCATCCGGTCGTTGGGCACGTCGGAGTTGTGACTTGAATGCCACTGACGAGGGTGTGACACGGTGATGGTCACGCACGGTCCCTGACAACAGGCGTGATGTGTGACAGCGCTGGGCCAGGTATATCTCGCGGTCGCGGCGAGTGTTGTTTCGACTTTCACCGTCGTGCATTGTTCCTCCTCCTCCTTCCGCTTCTTTCCTCAACTCTTTCTCTTTTCTCTCCTTTGGGTCGAGCTGTGCTCGCTGGGCAACCTCTAGTCACACACGAAGTTGAAGCAAGCCTTCCCGCTGTTGTATCACCCACAGACACTCCCTGGTCCTCTCGTCTATCCTCGTCTCCTCTGCCTCTGCATCGATTCGCGTTTCGTCTCCCTATCCGCACCAGCACTTTCACACCTTCAAGCACTTGTTAGCTTATAAACAATGGGTAACCTCATCTGGCACGAGTGGGCTCGCTATGTCTCCCTCACCGCCACAGTTTGTGAGTTTATGAATAGGAAATCATCTTTACATTCCTGAATATATCTCTTCCTCTTTTAAAGATACCATATGGGCTGCCTTCTGGGGTATCCTGTACCGCAAGTTCTTCTGGGATTTCGTAGGGGGTATACTTCGTACGCCAGGAGGTCTCCAGTGCGTAATATCTGCTTCTTCCTCGACTACAGCATAACTCACGGCTGTCCTCTTACCGCAGGCCCGCGAACAATGTATCATTCTTCATTGATATCATCGTCAAAGCCCCGGTTGTACAATTACTGGTCATGGTACACGCGTTCGCCCTCCTGGCTC
Source organism: Irpex sp. Y119-03 (assembly GCA_037042295.1). Classification (NCBI taxonomy): domain Eukaryota; kingdom Fungi; phylum Basidiomycota; class Agaricomycetes; order Polyporales; family Irpicaceae; genus Irpex; species Irpex sp. Y119-03. Next base: position 154,444 of record JAXQKB010000019.1, read on the forward strand.
TCGAGTTTCCGGCCCCGTTCCTCAAAGGGACGAGTATCCACCGGAGCTTACCCCTACGAATTGTGATGCTGCTGGGTCAGGCTTTCCTAGCCGTCCTGTTTTACCAGGTGCGCCGCTGTCGTTTCGGACGTGAGGCTGTCCCGGGGACTGATTGATCTGTGATGGGATGTTTCAACAGGGGATAAATGGCGCTATATATTCCATTACAGCAGCGATAGGCTATACGCGCGCAATCATGCTAGGCGAGCAGATGAAGGAGGCCAAGGAACACAGAGGGAGGGGCGGAAAGGCCTAGCGAACGCAATCGTGCCTTTCCGTCTTCCGCTGTCGTACTAGGGAGAGAGGAGAATTTTACATTCAGATGCTGGGTTCATCTACACTCGTTTTAAATCTCCTTCTTTTCCCCTCCTCAGACTTGCATCTAACTTTACTTTCAACCCCCCTCCTCTCCCCTACAATGCACTAGGAAGCGTCTTCTCTGTCGGTCACTTTTCCCCACACCGCTCTCACCGCCCGAATTCCGTCTGTTCTTTCGTTATACTGAAGTAGGAACGGTTGTACTGTTACAGCTCGCTCTGTGTGTTGTAGATCGCAATACACTAGTGCTTTGCCATATAGTTCTATAGAAAGTGTTGTGTTTTACCTCTTGAACTTGAATGCATACATGGGTATTGTTTCAATGCGTCGCTTCATGACGATGGTTTGCCTCCGATCATTCCCAACTCGACGATTTGCATCTCACGTTACGCTCTCTTGTCGTGCATCGATAACCCGCGTGTGCGCGACTTTTTCTTCTTATACCACCAGCAGCTTAGCAATCCCGCGGTTGCGTACCCCGTGTCACGCCGCCTATAGAACAAGGGCCTTAAAGACCTCGAGCGTATCCCACTCTAGTCTCTTTCTTTCCACTCCTCCGCCCTGCAAGCAAATCGAGATTCGTTTATACACTACAGCTCTAAATCCACAGATCAAGTATCCAGGAAGCCTGAACAAGAACAAGATGACGAGCGTGCCGAATACACCTGCGGAGATCATCAAGCAGCTGCCTGCCAACTTCGAAAAGGCGAAAGAGGCAGGCGACGTCCTATTCTTCCCATCCACGATACACAAGCATTCAGAGTACGGTGTTGAGGTATGTGAGTCGGTTTTCTTTGCCCCCTTCCCAAGGATACAACTTTTGAACACGAACATGTCGATTTTTTTGACAGTGGGAGATCACGCTATGCCCTGCGTTGCAGAACAAGCCTGTAATGCCGACCCCGCACTTCGATGCTGAGGCCGATGCGAAACATGCTCAGCTCTCGGCGGAGGGGAGGACATTCGATCCATTCGCCCCGCCGTACGTGCCTAATTTGTACATCGGAGAGTTGAAAGACGAGGAAGAGGGTGACGAGTATGCCGTTCTGGTACGTGCATAGATCGCGTGCGTATAATGGGCTACATCTTGCTGACAGTGAACGCTATAGTTTAACAAGTTCTCGGTCGTCCCGCACCATATTCTGTTGGTCACGAAAGGTTCGCATACGAAGTATACTGCACCAGCACTAGACTGACTGTATTGGATGCTTTACTAGAGTTCCATTCGCAGACTTCGCCTCTGCTACCACCTGACTTGGTCCAAACGTACCGGTTGATTGCAGCAGCTCGCGAGGCCGGGAAGAAGTTCTTCGCCTTCTACAACTGTACGCGCCTACTTGCACCTCCGTCTTCTCGCATACTAACGAAGTTCTTCCAGGCGGTGATAACAGCGGCGCCAGCCAGCCCCATAAACACCTACAACTCATTCCTGTTGCAGAAGATGGCCCTCCGGTTGAGAAGCTAGCTCGATCGACCGCCGTCGAGACAGCAGGTCAGCTAATCTCACTTTATTCACTCACGCCGAGGTCGTATGCATGTTAATCACTACTCCCCCACACATCTTAGAGCGCCCCTTCTCCCTCCAATCCCTCCCCTACGCTAACCACGTCCGCCGCCTCCCCGCACACCTCCCCTCCCTCGCCCCCGCCGAACAAGAACCCATCCTCTCCCGGGCCTTCCTCTCCCTCCTCGACCTCGCCCTCTCCACCTACCGCCGCGACCCCGCCCTAACAACCTCCACCGCCCACGGCACACCGCAAAACATCACCCTCTCCTACAACGTCATCCTCACCCTTGACCACATGCACGTCATTCCCCGTAAGGCGGAGACCCACGTGTTGACGGAGACGGGCGATAGTTTGAGTGTGAATGCGTTGGGTTTTGCGGGATGTTTGTTAGTGAAGAGTGAGAGGGAGTATGAGGCGGTTGTGAAGGAGAGTGTGGGTGCGATTCTGGGGAGTGTGGGGTGTAAGAGTATACACGATCAGCAGTGCGAGGGTGCGTGCTCGATGTAAAGGGGACAACTTTGATGGTCTTTTAAAGTTCGGGTTGGTTTGGGGATGACATTGACAATACACGGGACGCATGGTGATAGATACTTAGAGGAATAGAAATTGTACACTTTGGACGCAAAACTATGGAATATACGCACCACTCATTGCGATGTAAAGCCAGAGAATGCTGAAATGCATGAACGTTTGATTATAAAGTGAAAGTCTACTACAGTAAAAACACAGACACAACGTCATTACTATTGTCCTAATCGTACAGTGTTCAGAGACCGGTTCGTGCATTAGCACCGCTTCTAACCAGCCGTGTAATAAGCAGGACCCGCAACAACGTGCTCGTTCAAAAGCGACAAATTGTACGGCGTGACGTACAAGTCCTTGTCGGTGAGCAGGACAAACCTAATAAACATACCAACAGTCAGTGAAATGTAGCAAACGTGGATATAACTTGAATAACGCACATGGTGCCGTTCACGAGGGGCGCAGTACCATCACCAAAGACTTCGCCTCCAGGCTGAATCGTAGTGGCGGAATTACCGGTGCAGTTCTCGAGCGGAGTGTATGTGACGTTCAGCTGTGAGATCCACGCGGCGAACTATCAAACCAGTTCCATAAGCATGTGATCAATTCGCAAGCAGTGCATGCAAGGCACAAACCTTGGCCTTGCCAGCAGAGGTGGTCGTGGTGTAACTGTTGTTGGGTCCGACTTGTTTACCGGGATCATCCCAGGACAGGTTGAGCGTGTTTCCTGGGGCTGAGAGTTGTGTTCGATTCGTCGAGAGAGCTGCGGTTGACGAGGATCCATTGACCAGAACGGTGCCGTTGGGAGCATTCTATAAGAGAAAGAACGCAATCAGCATTAACTTAATAACCGACGCGTGAGGCACCACAGGAGATAAAAGCATGTCATGGATAATGCCAATGTCATAGGACTACTGACCGCGTGCGAAGCGGGGATGGGTTGAACGAGTGGCCGTTGACCATGTGCCAGCGCTCAGGAGAAGGACGAAGGCCGATTGCTCACCGTGATGTTCAAGGCAGGGAAGTTTTGCCACATGAGCTTAGGGTTTTTGGCAGGGCAGGACGTGATGTACGGTGCAAGTAAAGTCCACTGCATGCTCTGCGTGATCGTCGGGGTAAACCAGAACTACGTGACAAAGAAATGTCAGGCTGTGGGCGAGATAGAGTTCAAGGTTGAGATACTACTTACGGGTACAGGGAACAAGCCCTCAAATTGCCTGAACGCAAACTCTTGCCTACTCTCGGTGGAGATGGCTTCAGTGATTAAAGCCGCGCTAGCCTGCGAGTTCAAATGAGGCAAGAAACCCAAGGTCCCCGACTCTCCAAGTCGAGTGATCTTCATCGAAAAGTCGATGAACTCCCGCACAGTTGTGAACGGGTAGGAGTACTGGCATGTTTCCGAAGCATTGGCTCCGAGCATATTACGGAACAATTGTGCATGGCCAATTTCCTGGTTGGCAAAGTACTGGATGAGGTACTGCTCGTCGGCGCCGAGGCCTGCATCTTCGAACTCTTGAGGGGAGAACTTGGTGATAGCGAAGTTGAAGAGGTCGAGCTCGATTAATTCTTGATTTATGGCCAGTTGCTGATGGATGTAATCGTCATAAATGTGCATGCATATGGGATACTTAAGTACAATATGGAGAACTTACAAAAGACTGAGCGTCGAACTCGCTCAATGGGTGGTAGTACGGCATGTCTTTTGGCGAAGTCCCAATACCCCCAGCGGGCGGAGGGGGAGCGGACGGAGCTGCGTACACAGCGGACGCGAACGCCGCCATTGAGAGTAGTAAGGATGCCTTCATCTTTGGGAAGAGGAGATTAGCGGGCGAGTTAATGAAAATGTTTTGCGTGCCTACAGATTAAATACTCGACGTTGAAGCCGATAGATTCCCCATCTTCCGACGCGAATACCAATGGGCCACCGTCGCTTTAGCCAGGGATCGTAAGTGCGGCTTCACCATGACGTCTACTTTGACGGGGAGTGTATAGTTAGCAATGGCTCGACAATACGCCGCCAGCAAAGTACGTTAGAATCCGTGAATCGCTCCAGTGAGCTCGTCTAAATACCGTCAACGTTGTCGTCGTGCAACGTATCGAGCTGGCCGCCCGTCGTCACCATTCTATAGAGAGCCACACCTCTCTTTGCGATCGCGCTGGCTGGTTGCGGGTACAGTGAGAGTCCACATATGGCAGGTGAGTAGCGTGGTGGTGCCAGTGTTTGGTAAGCGCTGGCGCCTGAATCGAACAACTCAGCCGGCTAGGCAATAATCACAGAAATTTTCGGCTCAGCGTACACATGTTCGAACTTCTGCTATAAATGCTACTCATGGTCACTAAACGGCTAAAATCACGCAAATGAGGGCGATGCGGGTAACAGACTTGCATAAGTTGTGGTTACATAACGGTTATTCAACAACAGCAAGTCGCGACATATCCGAGTAACCATGCCACATGTCGAATGCTTCTAGCTAACGTCTAAACAAGACCGTGGAATGCTGCGAACTCATCCTCATCTTGTTCATGAATACTGATCTCCACAGTGCCTCTGACAATCTCAGCGATTTCGAATCCAACGAGCTGCTTGACGAATGCATATGCCAAGTCGCCGCCTGTATCACAACGCATAAGAGAAAGGCCACGATTATATGGTGGGATTAACTCACCAGCAGACATGCCCGAAGAGGTCCAGATTTTCCCGTCAACGACCCACCGAGCCTTGCGAACCCACTCGATGTTCTTGTCCTTGAAGTCCTCCTAAAAGGAATATGAGTATCTAGACCATCATCTTCATCGGATAGCGAGATACGTACAACAGTGCGCAGGAAGCCGGACTTCAGCGTGGTCGCCCGCTTCCCATTGAGAAGATCCGCAGCGGCCAGAATCTCAGCACCGGTGCAGATGGAGAGAATGTACTTGGCACCGGCTGCCTGCTTCTTCAAGAACTCGATCGCCTCTTGCGGGGCGTACTTGCGGCTGGACCCATATCCTGTTTCACAGAACAATCGGATGAGTACAACCTTCTCGTAGAGTACGCCCAAAGTTCCCGACTTACCTCCAGGAACGAGGAGAATGTCAAACTGCTCTTCCTCCTTGAGGCTGCCGTAAGTACGGTCAACGAAGAGCTTGGGACCGGACATCGGCTCAATGGGGTCAAGAGTGACTCCAAAGAAGGTAGGCTTGAAGGTGTGGGAGACAGTGGCGGGAATAACGCCGCGATCGACCCATTGCTTGGTGATAAAGCCAAAGATCTCGAGAGGGCTTTGGAAATCCGTCGGGCCAACCTGTTGGAACAGGCAGACTGCAACTGAAAGCTCTGTGGGTGCCATGTCGTTTGCTTGAGAGTGGGAGTTTAGATGAAGTGTTTGGATGAAGTGTTGGATGCTGGTTATGGCTTCCAACTGGTCACCTTTTATACGTTCACGACTTCCACCCATGGCGCACGATACACCTGCATCGACCACACCTGTTAGCACCATACCCGATACGTTCCCTCTGCGCTTGGTTTGTAAGAATCAGTCGCATCAATAACCTCGAATACTGTGTATGCTCCCACCCACAATATTATTCAGCAAGCGAGTAGCCAACCAGAACGAACTGACAGCGTACGATACGCGTCAGATGGCCAGACTCGCGGGGTCTTCACGCCTGCCGCTAAGACTGCCATGAGCAACGAGGACATCGGCAGCCTTTCCCAGTAGACGAGCGAGGCCATGATTGATAATCCTGTGATCCGCCAGTCAATTTCGTCGTGGGATATCGACGCACCGAGGACCTCTATGGATTCGCACATACGCCTGTGGCCGGTCACTGTTCTATTTCCTAGTCGCAAATCTTTCCAAAACGGTCATCCTGGTGCCGGCTGGGATCAACGACCGACGATGGCACCATTTAAAGAATTTAGTGAATTGATTCGTAATCGTTGTACTTACTAAAGCAGACATAGCCGCCTGTGGATTTGGGCGTCGCTCCGTGTTGCATCGGCAACATAGCGACAATATAGGTCTGTATAACTGGTCTGGTGGCACTGGTTTCGAGAGCTAGTGTTTTCTGCTCACTCCCCTATGTCTCTCTGTCTACTCGCTGTAGACTGAGAGGTCACGAACAGCCTGACTTCAGACACTAGTACCGGCTTCTTCGCTGTCGAAAGAAATGGTCAATACGCTCACGCCATTGCTACAGAGAACATACAAAAAGCTCACATCATTTCCCTTTGCACGTCGAGGCACAGTACGCGAGACCGAGTAATGCCAGTACTCTGTAAACTTCCTCAATTTGGATTGAATCCCACCCCCGCATACATAATGAGTTCCGTTTTATATCTTGTTTATACTGCATGTGGGTCCCGGTTGACTGCGTATTCGCGCATGCAAGGGTGCACGGCACTCTGCTTCATCCTCGTTCTTTCACAAGATGATGCAAGTACAATCTGCGAATTGTTCGTTTCTGGGGTGGTGGAAGTAGTGAATCAAGAAATGCAAGTGACGTAATTGCAGACGCCGGCCATGTCGGTACGAGTATTGAGCGCATCAATTGATCGTAAATGCATCGCTCGTCCTGGCAGATCTAATCATCATCCCACTGCTACATCGCGCTTCAACAGTCCTCGTTAATCCGCTAATCTTCGTTGCTAGGCTTTCTAACGCACCCCGAACTTGAGACAGCATGAAAATGACACACATCAAGCTCAGTAGAAGCCCGACTCCTCCAATATTGATCCACGTTGTGTCTTTTCGCGCTTCACCCGCCCGATCTTTCGCAGCCAAGGCAATGTTTTTGTTGACGCCTTCAACATAAGGTCACTAAACACAGCCAACAATGAAGTTAGGAGGTATCGATCACTGATGTGCTCCACACAGCGCGCAACACTGCCTTAACATAAGAGATGGCGTCTTCGGCCTTGTCTATACTATAAAGCCTGGCACCTGTTCCTCTGTTCATCATCCAACGTCCAACTTACTTACCACCACCACGAACTACCACCACATAATCCAGTGAACGACATGTCCGGATACCAAGGCTATCAACCTCCCTCAGGCTACGGTGGCCCTCCTCCCCCTCACGGCGGTGGCGGATACCCTGGTGCAGCTGCACACCAGCAGCATCACTCACCTGCACCCCAGGGCTTCCCCCAAGCAAGCTATGGTGGCGGTCACGAACAGTACGGTGCACCCGCAGGCCCACCTCCCGGGCAAGGTCCTCCTGCAGGACAAGCTCCAGGTGTAGCCGGCGCATCGAACATCGAGACGACTGGTTCCGCGGAAGGGACACAATACCGCATTGCATACCGCGACAGCAACAGTTTGCTGTCTCTGCGCTTGCAGCCTGGCGTGGAGATCAAGGCCAAGCCTGGATCGATGGTGGCGATGGACGCCTCAGTGCAGATTAAGGGAAAGGTAAAGCCGGACCCTATGCATCTGATTAAAAAGGCTGTGTTGCTCACTGGAAACTCTCTCAATCGCACAGGTCAAATTCAGCTTCAAGAAGTTGATCAAGGGCGGTGAAGTGAGTGATTGAACTGTGTACCCGTACGAATGATCATGGTCTGACACGACTCTCACGTAGCTCTCTGAGTCAATCTTCACCGGACCTGGAGAAGTCCTTCTTGCCCCCGAGACGTGGGGAGATATCGTACCTATTGTGCTTGATGGACATACCGTTTGGCGAACTGGAAAGCATGCGTTCCTTGCTGCCACTGGTGGTATTGTCCGCGAATACAAGAGCCAGGGCGTCGGAAAGGGCTTGTGTAGGTTCTTTCGTCTAAATCAAGAAATAGCTTCGGTGTATTGATTTATCGCTCTCACGCTCTCTAGTCTCCGGAGAAGGCTTGTTTGTAGCAGAAGCGACAGGTCGTGGTGTCTTGTTCGTGCAGGCTATCGGTGCAATTTTCCAGCGACAGCTCCGTGCAGGCGAAGAATGGATCGGTACGTCTCTAACGCTTCTCATGTACAATCAAAAGTTTTCAACTGAAACGTCTGCATTGATAGTTGACAACGGTCATCTTGTGGCTTGGACGTGCAAGTACAAGGTTGAACGGATCCAAGCTGGCGGCGTCCTATCTGCATCACACACAGATGAAGGTTTGGTCTGCAGGTGAGTGTTCCCAACCCTCATCACTCGTTTAGTAGGTGATACTTATTGTCATCTATCATCCGTGCAGATTCACTGGTCCTGGTGTCATCTACATCCAGACGCGTAACCCTGAGACCTTGATTGGCTGGATCGACGAAGAGCTGCCCAGCCGAGGATAAGTTTGAAGTACAGAAAATATACCACAGTATGAAGAATCGTGGGTTACGGGCCACATCATGGAATTTTATGTATTATTGCACTTTCAAAGACAAATAATATGCTACTATAACATATTGATAGCCCCAGACTTACGAAGGCATCTCTCGACGTTGCCAATTGTTACAGCGGACTCCGCAAAGATGACCTTTTCACACTGCAGGACACGAACCCGGTTGGATGAAGTGGGAGATCCACTGCAATATCAGTCGGGAGGCCATGCATACGAAGTGGGCAACCCACTGATTTCAACCCACCGGTAAACCACTGATAGCGCTCATTTTTTGGGTTGTGACAAGTGGGTTTCCCACTTCTTAATATTGCGTTTCTGGCTGTTTCGCATCGTTTGCGAGCCTTTCGACACCGGTTATAAAAGGTGGAAAATCCACTGATTCTAACCGGATTTAAGACATGGACACAAAAAATACGGCTCTGCGGCGGCCGTCGAAATCAGGATGAAGCGGGATTCGAACCTGCGGAGAGTAACATACATGACAAGTAGGGCGGCAGTACAGCTGAACTACGAGGGCATTACAGGTATAGGAATATTACATAATATATACCATTCTTTTCACGTACTTAGAATAATTTAGCTACCGAAATCAGCGGAATCCTCTTTAATATAAAGAGGGTCGCGGTTGCTCCACCGCGTTCTGCGCGTCGCGATTGGCCGAGACAAATACGACTTTCTATTGGTGGATAGCTTTTCTAGCGCGTCATATCATTGGCTGTCACTGTCGTGTTTTCCCGAACAGTGTATGCGTGACGTCACGCCCTGCTCGAACTTTCGAGCCCACTTCCTGTGTTTCTCTTCAAGTCTCTCGCGGGCGGGGGGGCTCATGCTTCCAGCCATGTATACGTGGTCCGCTTCTGCAGCGTAAAGTCAGATTCTGCTTCATGATCAAACAGG